>VXCM01007251.1:0-22389 GCA_014773175.1 Lucifuga dentata
TTTTAGAATTAAGTTATATTAATTTATTTCATTTAGTAAGATTAGCTGTTAGGTTTTACAGTGTGATGTAAGAAACTGAAATGAGAGTCTGAGGCGGGTATCGTGGTCGAAGGGTAAATTATTTACACTGGAGGCTGAGCCCAGGATTAGCCCTCTGCCTCAGAGGTGACTGCCTTCTGGTGTGTGTGTGTGTGTAGCACCAGAGGGAATTCCTTCCTGCTGCAGACTGAGGAAGCAACAGCATGGGTGGAAGAGAAAACAACGTCTCTTTTTCCAAGGCAAACCCCCGAGAAGTTGTTCCTTTGAAACGGAAATACTCTCCATACTGTTAATATTAAAGTTTCACTTCTGTGCGGGTTCCAAAATAAACTTATCACCGCCAGGAAAACGCAGTATGAAACAATGGACTGGAAAAACAAATTACAAAGGAGAATTTTTTTCTCTGCTTCCAGTCTTAAGCAGAGAAACTCAAGGGAACAAATTCTACTTATTCTAAAAATTAAGATGAAAGGAAAGCACAATTCAAAAGCTACACAAAATTATAACAGTTTTCCTCTAAGCCTGTCTGCAAAATAAGACCATAAAACAAATATAAAATGGACAAGACTAACAACTTAAAACTATGGAATAACAAAGGTGCTAGCAAGAAATCAGTTTTAGCTATAAATACAGTAAATATGTTGAAAATGAGTGAGCGTTTCATAAGAGGAAACTATAACTGAAACCCAAAACTGTGAGGTAAATATCAAAAAGTTGTTATGTTAGTGTTGCTAATCTTAATGTTTCATAAATCTCGTTTGGAGATGGACATGATTTCTTCAAACTAAATTTATGTTATGTGTTGCATGAAATAAACCTGGTATCCATCCACGTATTAGTTTTTATTTCATTATTATTCGGCTGCCAGGATAAACGGTGACAGAGGATGGATGGATAGATGATGGGTGATGGATGGAGGATAGACGGATGATGGACAATGGATGGATGGATGGACAATGGATAGATGATAGATGGATGGATGGATGGATGGGTAGATGATGGACAAGATGGATGGATGAATGGATAGCTGGATGAATGATGGACAATGGATGAATGATGGATGGATGTATGGATGATGGATAGACGGATGGATGTATGGATGATGGACAATGGCTGGATGATGGATGATGAATGGATGATGGATAGATGGACAGATGGACGGATGGATGATAGCTGGATGGATGGAGGATGGACAGATGGATGGATGGATGATGGATGGATGAAGGTGCAGAAAAAATCAAAGCATCAGTCTGCATGCCTCTCTTCACGGGGATACTGATTACTAGATGATACTAAAAGGCAATTAATGTCTACAGTAGATTTATGAAAAATATTAAAGTTTTGGTGAAATCTTAAAAATAAAGCTACATTTTAGATTTTGTCAAATAATTTTATTGCAGGGCCGGATTTGGCTCAAGGATTAATATTTGCAGACCGCCACATATGGTTAACTGTTTGGAAAATACTGCATTTTGTAAAAGTCAATGCTGGAGACCACCTACAAAAAAATATTAAGAATAAGGCATTACACGATTACACAATTACAAGAGCTCTAACTGCCAATTACAACATGTACAGGAAGCAGCAGAAACCTGGCTGGAGGACAAGGAAGTGAGTTCATCTCCCACACACCATATGCTTACAAATGTGACACCTGCACCGAGAGGAGAGAGTAAAAAGACACACATACATCCATGTAAGACCTCAAACACACACACATGCATAAATGTGCAGCCATGCATAAATTCACACACTCTCGTAAACCTTCTGAGCCCAAAATGAGCTGGACAGTGACAGATTACCATCATTTATCCTGCACAGCTGCAGCCAGTTAGCATGTTACACGCAGCTGCTGACACAGCTTCACATCAGTGCAGCAGGTTAATTCACAAACCCAGAGAAAGCAGCAGACATGCACCTTTCCAGCAAACTTCTCTCTCCGTGTGTGTGTTTGTGTATGTTATGTAACTGTAATACGCGAGGTGGGCGATCTGATGCACCTCGCTCTACAGGCTAATCCAAAGTACCGCATCGCTTGCCAAAAGAAGGGACGATGCCTCCGCTGTTGTGTAATAAAAGAGATTATAGTAACGTAATAAAAGACAAACGCGCTTCAAATGATAGAAAACCACCATTAAGTGGGCGAAAACCTATAATAAAGTAGGCAGTAAAGTGTAGAGAATATTCACATCTTTATGAGATAAATCTGTAATAAAACTGCACAAAGGTACAACAGCTGCAAAACCTAAAGATTGGATGACATGATATAAGGAAATGTGTTTCAATAATAAAAACATTCATATAGTTGTGCTATTGCATTAAAATGTTAATTTAGTACAAATTCAATTCAGACATTATATATTTTTCATTCAAATATCTAATGAATAAGATCCTTGGAGCCACAATGAGTCTGAGGAGGAAGAGAATGAATGAATCTGCAGCTTCCTCGGACACTCTTATTTCTGTTTGTGCTGCAGTTTAGACAAAAATACAGACTCAGCAGTACATGTGGATGGAATAAATAGGATTTCATTGTTTGTAGAATAGACATGACTCGTAGCTTCATTGGCTTACGGGGAAAACACGCCAGGTGCAGCGATTGCTCTCACCAACTATATGACAGTAGATCACTTATATGCTTGAATAAACTGATTTACAATCACAAAATCTAACTCTGAGTAGACCAGTGTCAATTTAAGCAAATCATTTTATAGCCTTAAAGGACCATACCAGTGATTCTGCATGTTTGAGCCCAATAAATACACCCCGTATACACGTTTTCTACCTTCCAGACTGCCATTGGTTTCAGCTTGTTCCAGTACGTTATTAAAAATAAACTTTTAGAGATTTGAAACATGCTTGAGATCAATAATTCATCACAGAGAAGAAAACTTCGCTCTTATAATATAATCAGTCCAACAACTAGCTGCATGAAAAGAAAAAAAGAGTACAGCATGTCTTCACCAGGGAATATAGTCACAGGAGAAGACAGCTTTTACTTGAATTAAAAACCACCGTGCCTTCTACATATGGTTCGAGAGTGGGGTCCAAAAGTCTGAGACCACATGTAAAATCTGTGATGTAAATGTGTTTCCATGTAAATGTGGAAATAATCAGAAAGGCTGACATCATGAGAAGCTCTTTGGAACATTGTCAAATCATGCTGGGATAACTTGGCTCATCAGGTTTTGCACAAACAGNAGAAGCTCTTTGGAACATTGTCAAATCATGCTGGGATAACTTGGCTCATCAGGTTTTGCACAAACAGGTTTTGCAGAAAGTCCATGCTAACTGGAATGCATGCTGCCATTAAAGCAAATACTACCAAATACTAAGATATTCTGACATTTTTCAAAGATTCAACTTTTCACTCTAATTGTTAAGATGATATTATTATTTATATTGAAAATTTGTGTATTAAATTCAAAAAGAATGAAAAATAAAGCATTTTCACAGCGGTCTCAGACTTTTGGATCCCACTGTACATGTCAGCAGCCGAAACATTGAATTTAAATTTATTTTGAAAGATTAGGGGATTTGGCAAAATAACGCAATAACTAAAATATGGTTTTATGTTTTGGAAAATGGTTGGCAGTCACATAACATGTATGCAGGTAGTATTTATTGGATTTAAAACATGCAAAACCTACTGGATAGTCCTTTAATCGCAGCAGAATCAGAGTTTTTACACCCACAAACTGGCTGAGATCAGGATGTAGGTCATGGTCTGTGGTGGTACAGAGAGATAATAAAGTATAATACAAAAAAATCACCAGGAGAGAGAAAAGGTGAAGGTGACACACTCACACACACTCACAACAGGATGAGTTTTGTGCATTGTGAAGCGACCTGGTATGACACAGTGAGAAAGAGAGAGACAAACACTCCTCTGCCCACCATCTTCCTCCGTCTCTTCCTCCATATATGCTTTCTCTCAGCCTCGTTCGACCTTCCTGCTTTGGCAACTTGTTCTGCTGAAGAAATGAGCCAAACTTTCAAAGCTCTGGGCAGTTTGGAATGAAGCACTTTTGTGAGAAGCATTTTTTTGGATTCGCTGAGGCATTTTGGCAGCAGAAAGTAGGATGAACTGTGGATACTAATGAATATAACAAAGGGTCCAGCATTAGAATTATTTTGGCAGGAGAAATATGATTTGTTTATGGGAGAAAAAAAACGTACACTCTGAACAGGTACAGAAAATTCCAAAATTAGAACTGGTCAGTATTTCACTGACTCAGTGCATCTCCCTTAACGCCATTACACAAAAATTCTGCTGCAGTGGTAATAAAAATGGCTGCCATCATCATTTCCTGCCCTGAAAACTCCCTCATCGAACCAGCATGCAAAAACAAAACAACCTTATATATAGACAACCTTCTATATATATATATATATATATATATATGTATATATATATGTATATATGTATACACATACATACAGTGTATATATATATATATATACATATACATACACTGTATATCTTTGCACTGGCTACCTGTTGCCGAGAGAATAAATTTTAAGATTCTTTTATTGATTTTTAGGTCATTAAATGGCACCGCCCCCTCTTATCTATCTGACTGTTACACAACTATGTACCTGTTAGGCCTCTTAGATCCTTTAACTTAAGCCTCTTAACTGTTCCTAAAGTCAGAACAAAAAGGCTTGGTGAGGCGGCTTTTGGTTTCTTTGGTCCAAAACTATGGAACTGTTTACCAGAGTACGTGTTTCTCAAACTGTGGACGTTTTTAAGAAAAATCTTAAGACATGTCTTTTCAGTACTGCTTTTATGTCAAATATTGATATTTAATGCCTTTATTGACTATTTTCCTTTAATTTTATNCTGCTTTTATGTCAAATATTGATATTTAATGCCTTTATTGACTATTTTCCTTTAATTTTATCTTTTGTCTTCTGCTTTTTATTTATTTCTTTTGTATTTCTTTTTATTTTTGTGTGAAAGACTTTGAGTTGCACATTGTGTATGAACTGTGTTATATAAATAAAGTATTTTTATATATACATATGCTCCAATTTTCACCTTATAATGTACAAACCTCAAGACAGAAACAAAGGAGTTAATCAGCATTCTAAAAGTACAAAATTATCTGTTGATTACTTTTCTATGGATGTAGAGGGTAAAAGAGTAAAATAACATTACATTCAAGTATGCACGTCCATATATTCCTCAAAATGTGTTATTACTGGGTTGTTATTATTAACCTTGATTTTGATGAGTATAAAATATAAAATGTTAGGAGTTCAAGAAAGGAATCAAAAAATTCCTCGATTCCTCCCAGCTCTTGATTTTTGTCGGTAGTTGTATAACGCTGATAATACTGCGTATTATCTATACTTCTTCAGGATCCAGGGTGAGAACAGAAACATTATTAATTTTTTTATGTAATCCAATTTTAGCTGGGTAGGTGGGCTGTGAAAAATCAGCCAAAGTGGAAGAGAAAAAAGGAAAAAGGTTTGTTATATAAACAATCGCTAAAGAGTCTGAAGACGTCCTGAGCAGCATTAAAGAGTCATTTCCTGCTCGATGATTCAGGAGCTAAAAACAGAAGAAGAAGAAGGACTGATGACCAATCAGAAACATCTATTGATGTTTATGTCAGACAGAGACGACAGAGAGAAGATTAACCAGAATCCTCCCGTCTTTGTCTCTCTTATCAGTAAGAAACAGGTTGGAAATCAGGAGAGAAAAAAAAAGAAAGCGCATCACATTATCTCTATGAGTCACGCTCTGCTCACACACATGTATGCACACGCACACACAGCATCAGTAACGTTCACAGAAATAGAGCCATTGTCTCTGTGTATTGATGATGGTCGTTGACATGAAGATGATTAGACATGCAGCTTTCCTATCAAACGTCAGTCAGCTTGCAGCAACAACGGCACCTATTTATATCTGCCAGCCACTTCCTGTGATTCAGACGCTGCTGGACAAATCTGCTGCTAACCTGAGTGATGATGAAGCCGTCTTCATGCTGTATTGGTATTTGGAGGTCCACAATATGAGCTATGAGCCACGAGTTTGTGCATCTAGTCAGAGAAACCACATCAGAGACGCTGTGTGAGAAGCTGCATATTAGTAACTCTATTACATACATGATTTCTGTGTGAATGTTGCTGCTGAACTGTCGCCACAGATCTCCATACAGTCAAGCAGGATGCACTCATATCGTCATATGGTGTTGTATTATCACGTGAAGGAGTTGAGCCTCACTGGAAGCAGGAAGGTGTCAGAAACCCTCTTTGCATTGCTCAAATCAGGCTGCGTCACATGAAGCATGCTGAGGCTTTAAAGGATCATACCGCTGATCAGGCATGTTTGAGCCCAAGATATATATAATCCATATACATGCTACATCCATTTCCAAAATTCACTAGTTTATCGGTAAATTTCAGAATTGTTTTTCCTACCGTCCAAACCAGGCACGCCGTGTATCTTGCCCGGACCCGGGACAAGATCAATATCCAAACCTCCCACCCGTTATGAATGTGGATGCAGGTGTTGAAGCTGCAACTTCCTCTCCGGTGTCTTTTTCAAATAACGGCCATGAAGTCCCAGCACCTCTGCTCTCATTTTCTGTCCGTTTTTTTCTTTTCTGAGCAGCTGACTTTTGCTGACTGCTCATATTGAGAGTTTACAGGCAGCAACTAAGATCTGGGCGTGGCGAACCAAACCATTTTCCTCTTGACAGGGAACATTAAATTATTTTAGATCACTTTCTGTCAAGGAAAATATGGAAATGCAACTTACAGGTTTTATTTGACTCTCATATGCTAAATAAAATTTTCACAAATGACCATATTTGGCAAAATATCCCAGTGAGTGATTTGACAACAAGAGGGCTCTCTTGGGCCCCCTCTTGGTCCTGGGCCCGGGACATCTGACCCCTTGTCAATGACCCTGGTCCAAACCGCCAGTGGTTTCGATTTATTACAGTACGCTATTAAAATCAACTTGTAGATACTTGAAACATGCTTGAGATACAAAGTCAATCACAGCAAACAACATGTCCATTAGGTTTTTTTCCCAAAGTAATTTATTTAACCAATCCAACGCAGAGCTGCAAAGCTGATGTATGTCTCCGCCAGGAAATATAGTCCCAGGAGAAGACAGCTTTTACCTGGATATTAAAATGGCTGTGCCTTCTACAATCGTGCAAAAATGTTAGGAATTTTAAGGTGTGTGTCACCCGAACATTTGATTTTGAAAGATTAGGGGAACTGGAAAAGAAATAACAGGAAAACTCAAATACAGTTTTATGTTTTGAAACTTCGTTATTCAGTGATGTAACCTGTATGCAGTTTGAATTACAACATACAGTATATCGTGCTCAAACATGCATGATTGCCGGTATGGTCCTTTAAGCAGTTCATGCACTGACGACAGACAATTTTAAAGTTTAAATAATGTTTAAATAATTTTACTGGCCTCCCTTTAATTTTACAGCTGATTTTAAGATCCTTCTTCTACTATTTAAAGCTCTCCACAGCCTCCACGCCGATATTTTCCCCGCATACATGTGTCAGTTACAAGTATGTCAGGCCACACGGATCATCTTCTACCAGCCCTCAGACACGGATCCACAACAGCAGCCGATTAGCCGACAAACTCACCTACAGAAAAATCAACCAACAATTCTCATAATTTAAAAATCGTTTCAGTTATAACCATGTAAATGATTTAAGAGAAGAGAGGAAGCAGCTAATTAGCTGTTTCATCATCTCAGAATGACAATAAGCAAAGTTTCCTGGTTTTAAACAAGTTTTAAGATAAGTGGATGTCATCTTAAACCTTAAGTGACCTAAAGTGTGTGTGTGAGTGTGTATGTGTGTGTGTGTGTGTTTTAAGGGAGAGTTCCATTCTGCCTTTGTTTTTTGCAGTGGGCCTCTTGACTGGACAAGCTGCAGCTGTCTGTTACTCTGAGCCCCACAGGCCTGTGTGTGTGTGTGTGTGTGCATGCATGTCTGACAAATTACAGTGAGCATGTGTATCAAAGAGCAAAGGATGTTCAGACCATTTATCTCTTTTGATTATAGTGACACACATACACACACACACACTGATTTATGTGTATGTGTGTGTGTGTGTGTGTGTGGAAGGATCTGGGGGCCTGGGAAACTGCATGGAAACAACTTTGGGCTTCCTTTGGCTCATCTTATGGTCATGGGAAACACGGACTAACAACAACACGACTTGTCAATGTCTCTGGACCGAAGAAAAATTTCAAAGATTTAAAGGAAAAAGAAGAAAGAAGAAGAAAAGATGTATTACACATTAATTTAGGTATTTCTAGTAATTTTGGTTTGTTTAGTTTCATCACCACCTCCAAGGGGGTTCTGTTTTATTTTGCCTGAATCTGTTGGTTTGTTAGTTTGTTTTCTTAGTAGAGGTAATACTGTAGTTATCACTATATTTACTCAAAAAAACTAAAAAACTAAATAAAAGTGTAAAACTTTCCAAAAATATATTATCTTAAGGAGTAGAGATTTGAAGTTTTGATGGATTTGTGGTAAATTTCTTTAACATTTCGTTTAGATTTGACAACTCCGAGCTATAGCAAGAATTTTAAGAATTTTTCCATGACAAAATTATATGAAGACATCGTAAACAATGACACTGAATGATTTGCCCAGGCCGAAGTTGAGCAGATCCACATGGGGAGCTCAGGGGTTAAAGGTCACACGCTCATCTCAAGCTTTAAAACTGTCTCTGCTATTAAAGGTAAGTATGGACTCATCTGTAACGCTGAAATATACCGACACTTTCACCAACAATAATGAGTCGGCTGATTCCTGCAGGATTTCTGAGAATGTGACCTCATTTCATGATTTCTGAGTTTTAAGGCTTTTGAGGATGGATTTAATTATTTAGGGAACAAACCTGTAAGTCGTTCTGGGCTCGGTGGGG
This sequence comes from Lucifuga dentata, assembly GCA_014773175.1. Taxonomy (NCBI): domain Eukaryota; kingdom Metazoa; phylum Chordata; class Actinopteri; order Ophidiiformes; family Bythitidae; genus Lucifuga; species Lucifuga dentata. Next base: position 8,969 of record VXCM01007251.1, read on the forward strand.
AATCTCTCGTCTTTCAGCTCATGCAGCCACTCAGCTCTGAAAAAAAAGACAAGAAAACACTTTTAATATTGAAGAAAAAAAGTTGATTATTACACAACTTAATGTATGAGCTCTTATTTTTGCCTTACCAATAAATCTAAGAACTCACATAGTGATTGCAATCAGGAATTAACCAGGAACTAATCCTGGTCAATGAGCCATCTAAATTTAGAGCTTAGTAAAGGAGAAATTTGGAAAAATCCCAAAGCTTTAATCTTATTTTAGGCAAAATCAAGTTTATTTAAACTTAAAAGTAGCACAGCTGAGTAACATAATCATATTGAAAGCACAATACTGTTAAATTCAACAAAGTCTTCATTTATGAAACCAACGTGGGAGCTGCATGATTTGTAAAACATCCATACCGTATATATGATGACACAACTAAGATAATAAAGCAGAATAATAAAGCAGCCATGTTATACGTTACCTTATTTATTGTAAAATATCCACTAAAACTTCCACAGCGACACATATTACTGCAGTATGTGATAAAACAGAGTGGGACGTGGGTATTTAAGGGTTTTTAGTGGTCCAGAGAGATGATCAATAATTAGAAAGATTCATAAAACAGAAAAATAAAAAAATAAAAACAAGATGAAGTTATAAGAAAATAATGTAAAAAAAAAACAAAACAACCTGAAGCATGGTTTTTGCTGCAGCTGAAAAATTTTGTGGTGAAAGCAAAATGAAAACTTGCTAACTTCATGACAGTAATGAGTTATAATGTGTTATAAATTGGCTTTAATGTGTAATAAACAGTGCACAGAAACTGACAAAAGGATCCCTCAGAAATGACTATTGTGTTTTTTAAATCACAAAGCCGCATCATTTCACAGCAATTATCCTTCAGTTCTTGATATTCTATTTAAATACCAAGCTAAACAGCACGCTCTTTTGAGGATGGAGTTTATTTCTCAGATATGACGAGACATTTAAGCCTTTCCCTGCTGGATGTCTGGAGAAACAGAAAAAGGGAAGCTGCTTTCTGTCTTTCACCGACAAGTCCTGAGCTTCCTGTCTTCTCACTTCCTCAAATACTACAGCTTAATAACCTCAACCTATACAGGTACAATGAGAGCTGTATGTGTGTGTGTGTGTGTGTGTGTGTGTGTGTGTGGAGCAGGCTGATGTTGGTGATGGCAGAAGAGCCTCATTAGCATATAACTGCTGTAAAAGTGACAGTGTGAAGTTGATTTTGCTGTAAAATGAAAAGCTACAGCTCCTCAAGAAACAAGCAGCATCCTCCAGTTTTCTGTGCTAGCAGCTGAACGTAGCGACGTAGCGATGCTAAAAACTTTGGTTCTGGAGCAATAAAGGGAAAAAAAGAAAAAATAGCAGTTCCTCCCTTTGCTTCCCAAACAAGGTCTGGAGGCTGAAGCAGAAAAGGTTTACACTATAAAATCAATGCTATCAATGAAATTTAGTATGGTGGCTTAATAAGTTTTTTTTTTTTTTTTTTTAAATTGAGGATTTTTGTTCTATGTTTCTTTAATCCAATATGAATTGTTCATTAAATCCTTCTGAGGGTGTAAACATGATGAAGGGGCCAGTGTGACTCCAAAAAAAAAAAAAAAAAAAAAAGCTGTTGACGTAAATTTCTAAGAATAGTCAGTCAGTGGGAAGCTTTTATACACTTTGGAACATAATTACACACTTAATGCCACATCTTATCACACTTTGAGTGCTGGTTAATTATGTTAAGAAACCTCTCCATAAATATCTTCCTGATATGGAAGCAAAAGTTCTTCTTGTCTCTTCTGCAACACAAAGATTTTTTTTCCTGCAATAAACTTAATTTCACTTCAGCACTCTGCAACAAAACACCAAAAAGTGAGGACTCATGGATAATAGTTCATCAAAATAAATTCCCCTCAGTTCCCTTTATATTCTTCTAATGAATCCAAACCGCAGGACGTTTTTGCCTGGTGGGGTAAAAGCTGGTTTGTCTCAGGATAATTTTTAATAACACCAAGAGTGAAAGCAGAACCATAATTACGTATGCACACTTATGTCTCACTCTCACTCACTCTCCTTCTCCCACACACATACATAAGAACACACCACAGACTATCCCGAGCTAAAACATATTTCACACACACCATTTGTAAATAGCAAGATAAACACTAATGACATAAATGTTGGTCTGACAACCATATATGGAATCCAACTTCTGGCTCTTTAACAAAATTACTCAATACCGTTGCTGTTACAGTACAGGAAAGGAACTATAACAAAGCTAAAAATAGAACAATTTGCTTAAAAATATCTGTGCTGTGTTTTTTGGCGAGAGATCACATTCAATCCTGCTGCATCATGTCAGAGCTATTTCTGGCAGGAGCAGCAAGTAAATATGAGCAATCTCAGGTTTTTATTGGATTTGGCAACAGCCTCAGACACATTAATATAATGACATATCTATTATGATTAAAAAAAAAACACCTGCAGTGCAATGATGTGAAAACAACATGTTATGTACACAATAAAATCCTCTTTTGACCACAGTTCATCCATCAAATTGTTTAAATTTTCTTGTTACAGTTTCTTAGGTAAGAACATTCTGGTCATAAATGTCCGGGGGAGCAAAAAAATAAAAACTTTACAGCAAAGCTATGACAGCAGCAGCTGAATTTGACTTCAAAACAACGTGTGGAAAACCACATGTTGCTCCACATGATGTGAAGACATGATGCTGCTTTCAGATGCTGAACAGGAAAATGGAGCAACATGCTGAGAACGTACAAGTACACGCTAACCTGAACACATGTTCAGGTTAGCGTGTGCTAAGATTGATGTGTTACAACCTTTCCACAACATGCACGATTTCATATACAGTAGCTGCTCAAATGTACAATTTACTTGATATTAAAGGCCCATACCATCCATTCATTTTGCATATTTGAGCCTAATATATTCAGTTTTCATATATGTTACATTACTAACAATCATTTCCCAAAGGATAAAACTGTATTTCAGCTTTCCTGATATTTTGCTAAATCTCTTAATCTTTCAAAATCAAATATTCAAGTGATACACCCTCCTTAAAAATCCATGTTTCTCCTGCTAATAGTTACACAGCCTTATGAAGTCACGGTCCTTTAAATTTTTCCATAAACGCAGGTCTTCTTTTGGGACTATATTCCCCGGTGGAGGCATACATTCACTCCACGCTTTTTATTGAGCTTAAACACTAAAATTACATAACTTCTAAAAAAACCTGAATACACGTCTTGTTGGTGATGATGGATTACCTATCCCAAGAACGTTTACAGTATCAACAAGTTGATTTTAATAGCAGAATGAACTGAAACCAATGGAGGTCTGGAAGGTAGGAAAAACATTTTTAATTCACCTTTCCAGTTTTATCCTTTGGGAAATGACTGTCAGTAACGTAACATGTATGAAAATTGAATATATTAGGCTCATACATGCAAAATGGCCGGTATGGTCCTTTAACAGCACATATGGATGTAATTCAATCAATAGATTTATAGATTGATCTGTAGTTGGTTCAGAAGTAGCACTGATCATGTTCAGACTACAAACAAAGTGCTCCAGAGTTCGTTTGAAATGAGAGCGAGACCTCCTCCTCAAATTAGTCTTGGTGGACGATTCTAGGTTCAGATCTGCCCAAATGAACCTTATTAAGAGGGGAATTAACCCTATAGTCTGTTTGAACCAGAAATGCCATAAAAAAGCCATAAAACTCTCAGAGCAAGCAGTCAGTTTCCCTCTGGAGACTCATGAGGAAAGAGAGAGACACAAAGGAAATAAAACAGTTAAGTCTGGAGGGCTCAGAAACATTATGCAAAACAGATAAAGGAGACTTCAGCCTGTTCAGTGATGCCATGGCAACATGAATGCAGGTAGAATCAGGTGTAAAACCTGTAAAATAGATAAAATGCAGATAAAACTATTCAAGATTAAAAATAAAAAAACCCCACTGTGCTTCTGTGTGCATTCATGCAAACCAACAAAATTCAGCATCCGTGTCGGATGAGGAGGAAGACTGTGTAATTTTTTTTAAGGGATTAACGATTTACTACCTTTAATCTCCGTGGCTCTAGTTCTGTTCCAGTGTATACACAAGGATAAAGCATCAACACCACCAGTACTGCCAACCAAACAAGGAAATTAAGTATTTTAAGGGATTAAGCATATTAGCACTGATTTATCACATTTAATACTGGTGACACAAAGTCTCTGAACAACAAACCAACACAGCAAACAGTCCAAAAGGTTAACAGCAGCTCTGCCACTTCAGAGGACAGAAGAGAATTCCATTCAGGTCACGGTCTTGGACTGATATTTCACACTATTGTGTGATAGTCTGACCCACATAATCCACCTCAAAGCTCATCTAAGACTCATGGGGGAATTCATGAAACACAGTGCCAGATTTAACGCATCAATAAGGGCAAATATTGTCATGTAAACATGTTCCTTCATTCATAAAAGGCTGTTATAGCTTTTTTTTGCCTTGAAAGAGGCATTACTACAGCATTTCCTTAATTAATGTTAGAAAGTGATTCATAAAACGCATCGTCACACAAAAATTAAAACGTGTTTCAGTCTGGTGGTAGATTTGAGCAGCATGAAATCTGGGGGACATTTTAAACTATATTTGAGTCGCGTGTTTTAGTGATCAATAAATGTGATCTATAAAACCACTCAGTGTATTTAAATGGTGAGTTTTGATCTGACCTTGTACACATTCTAGTAGCTCTTCTACTTTTTCATTCTAGTAGATGCGCTGATCAAAGTAAGTGAAGTTTTATGAAAGAACTTAAATTATTATGCTGCTTATTTTCCGTGACACTGTAGTTACCTGATGTTTTTTATGAATTACCCCATAATTTTTTAACATTCTCTGTCTCTTTTTCACACACAAGCTTTTCACACAAAATGTGAAAGTCTTGTAGTTATTGAATTCTTTGATTATCCTACTTTGAGCGATCAGTTAACTTCATTAAATTATCCTAGAACACCATTTACAACTATAAAGAGATGCTCAGGCCTCTTGTTTGTCATATAGGAATGAACAGATATCCATTTTAAGAAGATGTAGACGTTTGAAAGGCAAATACAGGAAAGGTTTTCTGCAGACAAATGCAAAACTCTCAGGAATGGATGTTTATTTGAAACAGCACCAGGTGCTATAAACACCATAATGCACAAAGAAGAAAAGGAGAAAGACGTAACTATGCACCGTTAATCTCCTAGGACACCAGCCCAGGCGGTGTGGGTGTCTGGACGAGACATGCCTGCTTACTCATTCGCTCATCTGCTCAATAAAGCTAAGCTGCAGTTACAACATGTCGCCTGCCTACCATATTCGCTGTGTACTCCCACATGTAGCCCCCTCCTCTTATTTGCTCTTTCTCCCTCGCTTCCCTACTTGCGGCAGACCGGCTGTCACGATTTCCAGCCCACTCGTTACCGTTCCTCTCATAGAACTGTCGCTCTGAGAAGCTTTCAGCCTGCCTCTCTTCTCCAGCTCACTGGGTGGCAAACTGGAATATTACATAAAACAGAGAATGTGGGCTACACTGATGTACGTGCATGTCTGTGTGTGTGTGTGTGTGTGTGTGTGTGTGTGTGTGTGTGTGTGTGTTGGCTTAAATGGTTTATGGATGTAATATGTCAATTAGGAACTAATGTGATGAAATGCAGAGGAACACAAAAGGGTAGAGGCTTGATGTTTCCTGAAAGGAAATGTTTAGAAGCTCATTATAACCCACAACTTACAATCAGCATATTTTATTTGCTTAATTCAGTTTTTAGACAGTGAATGCCTGAAAAGGGAAATAACCAGTATATGTATAATGTGGCTAAATTTTATTTGATTTTTTTTTTTCCTCTCTAGGGCTCTTGGAAGCTTTGCAGTGTTATTATAACTGTTAGAGTCACTCACCTCTGTGACATTAACTCTACTGCAAAATACCACATAAGCCTCTTAAAGGGCTGGAAGAAACTGATGCCAGCATTAAATTAGATCAGAGTTACAGTATTTTTAATCTTCTGCAATACTGGAAAGAAATTTAATTTTGGTTATTCTAACTAGATTTGCTTGTTTTGTTTTTTTTTTTGCATGATAACTTAAAAAGTTCTGAACTGATTTTGACAAAACTTGGTGGAAGAGTTGGACATGGCCAAAGGAGGAAGCCATTTAATTTTGGTGGCGATCCTGATCCAGAGGAGGATCCAGGAAGTTTAAAAAAATGTTGTATTAACATTGAGAGATTGGGATTTTTTTTTTTTTTTTTATGTCATTTCTTCAAATGTACTAAAGCCTGAATATTAAAAAAAAAAATCACCCATGTTTCTCCAACATATTTATCCCATTATCAATAAGTGCAATTTGTTTGAAATCCAGATAAATTTTAAAAACTACAGTTTCTTATGATGAAGAAAACAAGTCCTATTATGATTACTAGTGCAGCGCCCGTTCAAAACGTGCTGTTCAGACCAGGCCAGACTTTATGGTGTGTGCCGCAGCCTGCCATAAGTGCCTGTGGAGCAGAGCAAAGGCTGCTGTGTCCGGAGTGTATCCTGCCGCCGCGGCCGGAGCGTATCCTGCTGCATGGACTACTTTTTACCGGCACAGCTCAAATTGAGAACTGCTCAACCAAACAGCTTTGCATGCAACACTGCACTTCCTTAGCTACTGAGCAAAACAACTGCCGAATTTCAACTTCATACGGGTTCTTGAGATATCAGTGCCACAGCCAGACAGAGAAACTGTAATTATAATAAGATGTTTAATACTGTGATTCGTATCATTGTAACAATCCAACCAAATAATCCTGTAACTTTATATTTGGCATTGTAGGTGCTGGAACGCTTGGAGGTCGGAACTGGGAATTTTCAACTGGAAAATTCCGACATCCTACTTTAACTGGAACACAGCAATAAATACAGTTTCATGTTTTTGAAAATAGTTGGCAGTAATGTAAAGTGTATGCGGCTTGTATTTATTGGGCTCTAACATGCAAAAAAAAAAAAAAAAAAAAAATCCTCTGGTATGGTGTTTTAAGCTTGGCTGAGAGACAGGACTGTTTCAGACACATAGTGGGAAAGCCCTGTGCTAATTCAGGGCACGCCAGAGCCAGAGTGTGAAGCCAAAGCCTGTCAGAGGAGCTTAGCAACTCCTCTCAGCTCCCAACACAACGCTCTGCTACTGATGCCACCACATCTAACAGCATGTCTGGCCCTGGCGAGGGGGGGGTCGCTGTCTCATTGGTGAGGTAATGGAATGTGTGTTAAGCATGTTATACAACCGGTTGTTATCTCTGCGAGTGACGTTATGTTTTCATCAGCGTTTGTCTGTCTCTTAATCAGCAGGATATCTCAGAACGTGACAGATGGATTTTGATGAAATTGTGCAGATAGATGAGACGAGTCAAGGAAGAGTTGAGTGGATTTTCCAGGCAGATACAATTTGTTTTTATTTTCTTTAATGTCGTGAGATAGAAAATTAGTTGCCATTTTTGTTTTTGCTTATTTCTTGAAAACTAAGACAATCTTAATGAAAAAATCCAGGTGTGTTTCCACTGTGACGGACGATCAACATGTGAAATTTAGTCTGATCCAGATATTGATCTGGATCTTTCAGATAAAATCATGCTCAGGTAAATGCTGTATATTAATCAAGAAACTATAAACATGCAACTACTACTAATACGTAGCTAAGATGATGCTGATTCAACAGCGCAAATATGTTTTGACATATTTTCAACAGTGCTGGCTACAGATCCAGAGGAGGATGTCCAAAATAACACTACACAATGAATTTGCATGATAAATGTTTTACATAATTGACTTCAAGCTAACAATAACAAAAGTCTGGCATTATATTCAAAAAATGAGAGGACTGCTGGGTTTTGGCAGAGGTACGCCTCTATTTTTTTTTTTAAATATATTTTTGGGCCGAAAAAGCACAATATTCCATGTAGCGTTGAGGTGTCTGCTGTGTGTGTGTGTGTGTGTGTCTCTCAGTGTGTGTTGTCTCTCAGTGTGTGTGTAAGCAACAGAGACCAAACAAGCCTCGGAGTGAAATTTAGCAGCTGTTGTACAAGATTACTCACACATTAGATGTTAGCAATGGCAAAAAAGTGAAAACAACCACGGCTATTTACTCTAATGACATTTATGCTGGTGGAAAAATTAAATGTGAATTTTTTTAAGGCAATTTGTTTCATCTGTCGTGTCTAGCCACATTCTGTGTATGTAAACAGTATCATTATATATACAGCCAACATCATAAGTACATTATTCAGCCAGGAGCTGAAACTGATCTTGTTTTATTAAAGCCATGTTTGGACATGAATGAGACACAATAAAAACCTCACGGTCAGTTTTAGTATCAAACATCCATCTATTAGGGCTGGAAAAACTAACACGTTAATTTTTGCGATTAATGTGGACTGTTGAACATGTAAAAAAAAAAAAAAATTAACGCATCCGTGTTTTCACTTCCTGAGGCTATGCTAATGCCTTTGTTTTTCCCCCACTTCCTGTGGCTAATGTTATATGCTCATGCTAATTAAGGAGAAGGAAAAAGATCAGACTTTTAGATGTAAATTTATGCTTTAAAATGTTAGCGGATAGCTCTTGTTGAAACCAGACAAACTCAGTCGCTCAGCAGTGCGTTGTTTAACTGAGATATGGCTTTATTCATCGAAAACATAGAAACAACTAAAAGAACTTCACAGCCTTTTAGCCTCACTTTAGCTTTACCACGTTGCACTCTTTGTGGCTGCAAATACATTCAAGCTAACGTTAACTAACTCAACACAACAGTCTTTTCAGAATAAGACGTACTTCCCCTTGAACAAAGTCATATTTTCTGAATAAGATGATTTTTCTTACAACATGAACATGTCAACCTTAACATGCCACCTTGTGGCTGAAGCCATGAATAACATGCAAACGTCTTTTAACATATCAACCAAGGTAGTTTCTTCTCTGAACTCAGTAAAATTGTTTATTAACCCAAAAGAAAGTATATCATGAAAATAAGTGCAATGAATCCATTACAAAGTAAATTTAATCATTTAAGAGTCAAATAAATCAAATTAATTCAGTTGTATTTTTGTTTCTGTGACAAACTAAAGAAAGTCAATAAAGCAGATAAAACAGGGATTTAAATGGAATTAATCTACATTAATTTGGTGATTCAATGTTTAATGATTACAAGTTTACAAGATCATGATTAATCACGATTAATCACAGAAATCTGTGCGATTAATCTTTGTAATCGATTTGATTCACAGCCCTAATATACTGTATATATATATATATAAATCAGGAGGCAGAATGAGACAGACGTAAGGAGATCACGGGGAAATGCCACAGCTGCTGACCATTAAGCAGGATTCATAAATGGATGCATCATGGTATTCTGCACACAGGGAACATCGATGTTCCAAACTAACTTCAGCCAGCTGAGCAATGCTGACAGAGGAGGAGGCCTCTGCTGCGTTTGGGACTGGAGTTATTTGTTTCTTCTGAGGACGTGATTCTTTGTTGCATCTTTAACTGCAGAATCTGATTTTTATATGTATACACAACTGCTCAAAAGTTTGGAATCACTAGTGGTTTTCACACAGAATCAATATTTCCAGTAACGTCAAACTAGTTTTGATTCGTATAGTGGGGTCCAAAAGTCTGAGACCACTTTGAAAATGATTCTATTTTGCATTCTTTTTGAATTTAATGTAAGATTTTTCATTTCAAATGATATCATCTTAACAATTTGAGTGAAAGGTTGAATCTTTGAAAAACGTACATGAATGTCAGAATATCTTAGTATTTGGTATGCCCCCTTTTTGCTTTAATGACAGCATCACTCCAGCTGGCATGNGAATATCTTAGTATTTGGTATGCCCCCTTTTTGCTTTAATGACAGCATCACTCCAGCTGGCATGGACTTTTTGTAAAACCTGTTTGTACAAAACCTGATGAGCCAAGTTATCCCAGCATGATCTGACAAAGTTCCAAAGAGCTTCTTGTGATGTCAGACTTTCTGAGTATTTCCATATTTACATGGAAAACATCACGGATTTTACATGTGGTCTCTGACTGTTGGACCCCACTGAACGTATAAAATGATTCTATATGTCCATTAGTATTTTGCATCTACGTAGTTTAAAATAATTTGCAAGAAGCTGTAAAACATTAAGATATTTTATTTAAATTGTCCAGAATCATGGCACGAGTTGTAGATGATTCCAGATTCATGTAGAGAAGCTGAGATTATTAGGAAATTCTAGATTATTCCCTGTTGCTCTAGAAACTGCCTCATATTTATAAAGCAGAGATTAAATCTCACAGTGGAAACTTTGATGAGAAATCACTAAAATAGTGTTATTTACCATTTAAAACCTTTGAAATACTAAATAAAACATCTTAAAATATATTTTGGTGTTTTATTCATATAATTTAAAAAACACTATTATTGAACAAAATAGCAAGAACTGCTTAAATGACGAGTGATTCTAAATTTCTGAGTATTTTTTTAAATATCACTTCACTTGAGTTTTTTGCAACTCAGTTAAAACAATGTTTTGTCTACAGTGAGTAAATTATTTAAACGCAAAAATGCAGAACAGATTCCATTTAAATCCCTCTGTGACTGATATGAGTGATATGACTTTATTAAGCGTCAGGGTTACCAGATTGTCAGACATTGTGCAGCTCGTCTCCGTCTCTCTATCTGACCTAAATAAAGGAAAGTCATGCCAGTCAGACAGATGGACAGACTGAGACGTACAAAAACACTCACACAAACACACACACAGTCGAGATATGTCAGCCAGCTGGTGTGTGCAGCTGACATTTGAATGAGACCACAGAGGGACATGGTTTTCAGGGTGTGGTAAAGGACACAGCGCTGATCAAATATGAATCCCATGATCGTGATCAAAGCTTGAGCTGGATCATTGATTATTTGCTGTTCATATTCTTCTGTAATGTTTCTTTGTTTTTGGATCTTTGTGATCTGTTTCTGTACCTCTTATGTCACACCCGGTCGTTCCAGGAGAGGGAATCTCTCTTTGAATCGCCTCTCCTGAGATTTCTTTCATTTTTCTTATATAAGAAGGTTTTTAGGGAGATTTTCCTCATCTTCTTAGGCCCTGTCCACACTAAAATGGATATTTTACAAAATGCATATGTTCCTCTGCGTTTTGGCCTCTCATCCACATGCAAAGTGTTTTAGGCCGCTAAAACAGAGCTTTTTTAAAACGGCTTCTAAAGTGCAGATTTCTAAAAACTCCTCTTTCTGTGTATCTGTGTGGACATGGAAAACAGAGCATTTGGGAAACGATGACGTCAGAACTAAACTTGTGCATGCAACTGTTGCTTTGTGTAATGCCAGAAACAATAACAACAACAATGGTGGCGACCGTGTACCGGTTTCTTTACGTTTGGTTAGCAATAGCAGTTGCAAGTTTACAAGTTAACTTGGCTTTGCTGCACCACTTTACCAGCAGACAACGGCGTCTGCAACTGCTGAGCCCAATATGACTGGGTCCATGTCGTCCGCTGGTTAAAGTCCGCCAGTTCTGCTCTGTTATTTGACCTGTCGTTGATTCAGACTTTGATTCAGATGCATGCCGGACCTGCCGGCCCGGCATGCGTTAATAGCCGTTNCGTTGATTCAGACTTTGATTCAGATGCATGCCGGACCTGCCGGCCCGGCATGCGTTAATAGCCGTTTGAACGTTCTTGTGTGGACAGAGATATTTTGTAAAACGATGCTTGTGTGGACATAATTTTCTTTTTTAAACGGTGGGGGAAAATATCTATTTAAGAAAATATCCGTATTAGTGTGGCCTAGGCCTTAGAGAGCTTGGGCCGGTCGGTAAACATTAATATGTCGGCCTGTGAAGCCCTTTGAGATGGTGTATGTGATATTGGTGACTTGACTTGAATATGGATCCACCAGGTGCTACCATCCACATAATGTAGAGCCATTAGAAAGTTTAATTTGAGCCAATCACCAGCCAGAATAAAGGCAATTATCTGTGAATATAAATGCCGCTGGATATTATGGTAAACACACAAAGACAAACAGAGTGGTGGTGATAAGAGCTTTAATTTCCTCCCTTTTTAAACAACAGTTATCAAAAAGGTTAGGGAGCGTATAAACAACAACTGCGCTTGCCTCGGAAAGTTCAGAGTTCATTTTTACCCTGCAGAATGTAAAAAACGAGAGATGGAAAAAGGCCGATGTGTCAAAGAGTGCGCGCTGAACTTGTAACCACGGAAATGCAAATACATGGCATCAGCCTTCGCCGCACGGCCCCTGTGTTTAAAAAGCAACAAGCACAGAAAACTGCAGACATTCCACTCAAGCACTTAATCAGGTTTAATGTCAGCCAATGTCGCTATCAACTCATACGTCAGGTTGGCTGGTAATAGCACAGCTGTGATGACTCATAGGCTAAAGTATAGAATCTGACCAATCAAAGGGTCAGGTGTCAGCAGTCTGTCATCGCTGGACTGCTGGCACGCATGAGACGTGATGGGTGCTTTCCACGCTAGTTCATCCCTCTATACATGGAGCAAGTACCAAGATAGATCAAATATGTTTCAATGAATTTAAATTACATGAAAGAATTAAGACAAACGGAGGCAAGAGAACCAGAGATTTCTGTCAGCCAATCTAACGAGCAAACTGGAAGCATAATTATGTGTTGCTGTTCGTCGCTAATTAAGTTCTGTGCAAAAATAGAAACTGATTGTAAACAGCAAAATCTGGGGCTAAAACCACAGCATCTTCTGCTGTAGCGGAGAAATAATAAGTCAGAGAAAATGATATTCAGGTATTGGACATAAAGGTTTGAAAGGAAAGCTTCCACAAAACAATCCTGCATATTTTTCCAGACTTTACGCCAAAAACTTGTATTTTTGCCTGATGTACTTGCTATTTCATTCCATGAATTTTGGGCCACATGAGGATCCTTATAAACTCTCAGGGACAAGTCATAAAAATGTTAGAATGGACGCACCAGCTCGGCAAGTCGATCCTCCAACTCCTCCATTTTGAACAACGCACCACTCCAAGAAGCCAAGTCTCAAAATCTAAGAGGTGCACGACCACATGACATGACGTCACAGAGGCCTGAGCGCCATGATGCAGCAGCCACGATTATGTCATATATGGTGCGACAACGTGAAGTATAAACCAAGCTTCATACATACTGAAATTAGATTCTGCTGGTTTTGTTTGGCTTGTAAAGGACCATACCACCCATTTTGCATGTCTGAGCCTAATATATTCAGTTTTCATACATTATATTACTGACAATCCTTTCCCAAAGGATAAAACCGTATTTCAGCTTTCCTGATATTTTGCAAAATCTCTTAATCTTTCA
>VXCM01007252.1:0-14576 GCA_014773175.1 Lucifuga dentata
TTCAGCAGGTTTATTGCTCAGGACCCAAGGATGTGCAGTGTCACGTATGAAGTTGTTTGGATGAGCGGTTCTAGAATTGAGCTGTGCTGGTAAAAAGTAGTCTGTGCGGCAACATATGCTCCGCTCCACGAACACGAATGGCAAGCTGCGGCGCACACCATAAAGTCCGGCCCAGTCCAAACAGGCACGTTTTGAATGGGTGCTGCAGTAGTACTAATGTATCAGAGAGAACAAACCACAAACCTGGCTGGGACATGATACTTAAAAAAATGGGGACAGATACACAGGGGCGGATCTAGGGCTGGTGCAGATCCAAAGCTTAGCCCAGATCTCCACTGCAAAATCCAGGCATGAGGTAGCTTTGGCTATCTACCAAATAGCTTTGGTAGATAGCCAAAGCTAAATATAAATTCTGAGAAATGCTTAAGAAATGCAACAAATTATGTAACATCTTTTAATAAGTTATATGAAGTTAAAAATCTTTTAAACACAAACCTTTACAACGATCTAAACAATGGAGCTATATGGTGCCTGGTGTGTTATGTCCGTTCTGTCCACAAATTCAGTCCGACCAATCCATTCACAACACTATGGTTCTGCCTTGATGATGAATTTGGATAACTGCAAAAATGCTACAGAAAATTCAAAACACACTATTACAAAAAAAGATTAGGGGCTTTATGAAAATATCTGGGGCTTAAGCCCCATAAGCCCACCCCTAGCACCACCCCTGGAGATACATTATTATGTTTTTGTGTGTGTGTGTGTGTGTGTGTGTGTGTCTGCANCACCACCCCTGGAGATACATTATTATGTTTTTGTGTGTGTGTGTGTGTGTGTGTGTGTGTCTGCATCCTTGACACTGAATCTCCATGTTTGTCCTGTACAGGTTTATACTGCAATTCATTGTACTTAGAACTTGGAAAAAACTGATCTCCAATGCAATGGAACGGTCATTCAACTCCAAATTCCCAGTCAGAACCAGGCAAGATCCACCTTGCCTGACCTATCCCACATTAACACGTGACATCACAACATGGCGGCACAAATAGTGAATGGTATCTGATTTCCCTTTGCAGCATTTCGTACTTTTTTTTCTTGATTGTAACTTGATATGTAGTTTTTGTTCATGTAGATGCCTTGTAGATGTTTATAACATTCACACACTTGCCATGCAATATATACTGTAGGTACACAGTATTTCTTCCAGATCCTTTACTCCTCCATGAAAGTGTCTCGACCAATCACCAGCCAGAGGAACCACCACACACATCAAAACATGAAATACTGTTGAGTTTAGCCTTTTCTACATGTTTAGCAGTAAAAGTTAAAGACACCTGGACTTGCTGTTTCCTCTTGAAGACGCTTTGCTTTTCATCCAAGGAACATACCGCCCATTTTCATGTTTGAGCTTAATATATTCAATTTTTCATAAAACAAAGTTATTTTATTTAACGATCCAACATGGATAAATACATACAGAAAATGTATGTCACCGTCAGGGAATACAGTTCCAGGACAAAACGGCTTTTACAGAGAAATTAAGAAAAATGCCTGTGCCTTCTATAATAGTGCATAAGTGTTACAAAGCAAAACATTGAAGTTTAATTTGTGTGTATCACCTGAATATTTGATTTTGAAAGATTAGAGGATTTTAAAAAAATAACAGAAAACTTAAAGGACCATACCATCCATTTTGCATGTTTGAGCCTAATATATTCAATTTTCATACATGTTACGTTATTGACAATCATTTCCCAAAGCATACTACTGGAATGGTGAATTAAAAATGTTTTTCCTACCTTCCAGACCGCCACTGGTTTCAGTTCATTCTGGTACGCTATTAAAATCAACTTGTTGATATTTGAAATGTTCTTGGGATAGGTAATTCATCATCGCCAACAAGTGAACACAGTGTGTGAGCAATTTGGGCAATTTCATAAAAATGAAAAGCTTTTTCATCAAGGGACATGTTTGTCACCATTTTTTGAGAATGACCCTGATATTAACATCAAGTGTAAATATAATGGATTCTCTTTCTGATCCTTGATGTTACCAAATCTCTGTGAAAATGATCCCTAACAACATGCCTCCATTTAAATTATTTACAAAGATGAAATTCTTCTTTAATTTGCAACACAGCGATAAATTCTTAATATGGCATTTTGTGTCAAGGGCACTTTACTATCCTAAACGCATAATAATGATCTCTCTCTCCATGTGTCATATTTACAGCTTGGCATGCTCTGGATGTTTGTTATTCCATTATGCATGTTGTGGTGTGATGATGCATTTAGGGCACAGTCACAGAGCAGGACAACGGAGGCTTCGGGGCCCGGCTGTGTGTTTGTGTAGCAAGCACGTTGTGAGTAAGTTTTTTNTTTTTTTTTTTTTTTTAGCTGTGGAAATGTGAAGCAGGCAAAGGAAGAGTAACAAGCTCAGATATTTATATCTGCGCTGCATAATTTCAGCTTCATAAATGTCATCCCTCTCTTTTTTTTTTTACCTCACCCCCCACATCTTTCCCTCATTTTTCTTTTTCCCTGTCAACATCATTTAGTTTTCTCCTATTCCTTTTTTTTCCTCATACCACATCCTTTCCCCTCTCTGTCTTCTTGTGCCTCCATCTTTATCTCCTAACTCCCCCATCCCATCCATGAACCTCTCCTCTTCCTCTCTCGCTAGCTCTTTTCCTCTTATTCTCTCTCTTTATTCTGTGATTTGGGTCACTGGCTTACTAAAAGACTACACACACAGCTGGCCTATAAACCGGCCTGCCCTCCTCTCCATTCCATTCCCCTCCTCTCTCTNCTCACACACACACACACACGCAGTTTGATGAATCGCAATCTGGCCCTGGCACTATCCAACAGCATCCCGAAAGACATTTGTTTATTTGGTTTATCACGTGTGTCTATGCTGGACACACACGGAATCTTGCTGTATTGATTTTGTTATGTCTTTTTTCATCTTATTTTCTCTCTTTTTTTTTTAAAAATCTCCTTTTCTATATTGCTCCCCTCTCTCTCTTTTTTTTTCTCTCTCTCCTGCCTCTCTTCTTATTTCTTGTCGTCTCCGTCATCTTTCTCCCTCATTAGTCTTTTCAGAAATAAAACTCTGTGACCTGAATATAACATAGTACATAATGCAATACTGAATGTGTGTACATGCTTGTGTGCGTGCATGCATGTTTCAAACTACTGCTGTTTTCTCATACCTCATTTCACCATGTGAGGTGTTTGATTTCTGCATATCAACAGAATGTTTTCCACTTTTTTTTCTTGCTTTTTTGTTTTTTTACTTGATTTACTTTTTATACGTGAGATTTTTATTTTTCTGCTATTTTTTGTCAGCAGAACAGCAGGTCAGCAATTTTACCAACAAATTGCCCATGCATAGAGACACTCCACTCTCATTTGAATCTAATAATATGGCAACCAGACAGCAGCTACACACACACACACACACACACATACAAAATCTTAATCACATAATCTCTACCCAAATAATTAATGACATCATTTTGGGTTGGAGCTACTACAATGCTAGCCAATTGGACGCCAGAGGGAATGAGAAAGAGAGACAGAGAGAGAGAGAGAGAGAGAGAGCACAGAAAAGAACAAAGAAATGAGCTGTATAAGGTGAAAAAGGTTAATAATAGACAGCATAGCACAAAATTAACTGTGTGTTTGAAGGGGGAGGGAGAGAGAGAGAGAGAGGCAAAAAGGTGTGGGGGAGGACAGCAATAATAGTATTAGTATTCGCTGGAAGATGCAAATTAAACTTTAGCAATATTGTTAATTTTTGGCTGTGATCATAAAGCTGCATTAATGAGAATTTTTTGACATCACTGAATCGAATAGATTTGTGAAATGTGAAAGTAACAATCCAAAGAGAATTATCACCCAAATCTGCAGCTCTACACATTATAGCCTCTTTCATTCTTTTGGGGTTCCACCATCAAACACACAATACAATTGTATTGTATTATCACTCACCAAGACTTGTTTTATTTTCATTTTTATTTTCAGCCATTCTGCCAGTTTTACAGGGTGAAATTCTGAAATGAAGGCAGGTAATGTGGCTTAACTGTCTTTAACATGAACTAGTGCGGTGCCTGTTGAAAACGTGCCTGTTCAGACCGGGCCAGACTTTATAGTGTGCACTGCAGCCTGCCATAAGTTCCTGTGGAGTGGAGCATATGCTGCCACGCCCGGAGCGTATCCTGCCGCGCAGACTACTTTTTATTAGCACAGCTCAATTTGAGAACCGCTCATCCAAACAACTTCACATGTGATGCTGCACGTTCTTGGGTCCTGATCAATAAACCTGCTGAATATCAACTTCATACAGTATGGGTTCTAGAGATGTTGGTGGACAGGCAGAGATTTCTGGCTTTATAGATCAGCAGATCAGACTCAAGGGCAAACAGAAGCAAATAAAGGGCAGATTATCATAAAACCAGTGAAACACTTTGAGGTCTTTGTCCAAGGAAACAGATCAAAAAACAGCTGAGGCAAAAAAGAAAAAAAAAAAATCTCAAAAGCTGGAGGACAGTCCATTTTTAAACTACAAAAACAGTCAGGCAGGTAATCAGACTCACAAATCCACAAGCAAGGCCTGAAAATCTCAAAATGGATAAAACTGGCCAAGGCAGGAAACACAACAGGAAACAGGCCAAAAAATATAACAGAGACAGGAAAAACGCAGAAAACTACATGATCTGACCGAGAAAAGGTGGAAGCACACCAAATTCTCTATTAAAAGCTGGTATTCGAATAATAGCTGGATGAAATAAAAGCCATATAAAGGCGGGTTTGGTGTTTGTCTTTTACTATGAGTGTAATCTGCTGCTGCCACCAGGTGACAGCAGCCATGTTTGATACCAGACCCCTTAAAAACCTCTCCAGCCGTCGTCCCTCCAGCCAGAAGGCACAACTGGTATGAAACAAAGCCGGAAACATGGAGCCCTCTGTCATCACCACCAACCGGGAAAAGTGGATGAAATGAAGCTTTGTAAAAGCTGCTGGAGGCGTGTTCACACTGACATTGTCTCCTTGTTGGTGGTGTGTTTTTATGCAATTATGGGTTTGTCCATCAGCAAAATTAGAAATAAAGGCCTATCTCTTATTTCTCCTATATTGGCTGGGTCCAGTGTCTCTGTCTATCTGTGCTGCTGGGAATGATGAGTGAGATTAGCAACAGGTGTGTCAGGTAGGTCAGGTGGCAGATAGGAGCACAGACTCTGGGTGTCACCATGACATTAAATCTTAAAACCCTAGAGTTCACTAATGTTTTACTTTTAATAATGAGCAACTTTATAATGTAAAACCGCCACTGTTAGTGTGTTATTACGTGTGTAATGTCTTTTATGCATGAGTAAACAGATGAACCGTCCAGCACTGTTGATAATCAAATCACCTGAAAAGGGAAATTTGTTGATGTTGTATTTGAGGATCATTTGTTTGCTAGACTCAGAGTTAAACGGCTAACCAGCTGAAAAGGTTGAACATCTAATTCAAGGGCAGGTCCTTGAAAGCATCTTTAGACTGATTTGAGGAAACTTGTCCTGAGATAAGCACAGTGAAACAGAACAGAGAGAGAGAGAGAGAGGGGGACGGAGAGAGAGAGGGCCTGAGGATGGAGGGTGTAATGATGAAATGAGTAGCCGGCTGTTCAATCAGCAGTTACGGATCACAGGTGAAGAAGTGGCTCTGCAGGAGGTNAATGAGTAGCCGGCTGTTCAATCAGCAGTTACGGATCACAGGTGAAGAAGTGGCTCTGCAGGAGGTTTCCACTTCCTTTCTTTCTCTAATTCTTTCATCTTTTACCGTGTGAGGCACGGCTCCTGTGAGAGGCGAGGCTCATTATTCATCTACACACCACACTGACTCTAATTCACACAATCACGACACGAGCCGGGCAGCTGCACACCATATGCTGTCCTCTCTCTCTCTGTTGGACTGGAGGGGCCTTTCCAGCAAGTGGTTCTTTTGTCACTGATGCTTGGCTGAGTGGTAGAAGGTGTTCTCTCTCTCTCTCTCTCTCTCTCTCTCTCTCTCTCTCTCCATTCCTCTAAACAAAACTAACTGCCTCTGTCTGTCTCTCTGTTTTTTCTGTCTGTCTCTCTTTAAGCCACACTAGCGTTCTGTCAGTCTGTTGCTCCCTCATTTTGGCCCAGAGTGAAATGTCTGTGAAATGTCTATTGTATTATTGGATGGATTGCCATGAAATTTGATACAAACACGTTGAATCCTAAATACTTTGGTGATCCCCTGAATTTTCATCTAGTACCACCAAGAGATCAAAATTTCCACTTATGTAACCCAAGATGCCTCAAACCAAAGTTCCAACAGCCTCAGGTTTGAGCTTATTAGTGCCTTCAAGCGCGACATGGAATTAAATTCACATGAAGCTTCGTGCAGCCTCGCAAATATTTGCATCCTCGCAAATGTTCGCGTCCTTGCAATATTCACATCCAGTACTGGAAGGTGGTGGATGGGACTTGTGACGTAGTGACTTCTTGGGTCCAATAACACGCCAGCAGACAGAAATGAGAGTAGAGCTGCATGAGCTAACTGCAGTTACCATGGTGATATCACAGATAGCTTGCCGGTTAGCTAACTATGAGAAAGCTAGCTACCTCAGGTCACTAACCAGACAATAAATTGACATAAAGTCATGTATTTTTACTATCTACTCCTGTCTCAAACTGTAAACTGTGAACTGTACTGCATCTTTTTTGTGGAGCAGTTTAAACTCTGACAGAGCAGGATGTTCAAAATCAGATGATGAGACAAAGCTAATCTGATGCTTCCTCCATTTTGGATGACAGCTTCCTACATTCCATCATCTTGATACTGCTGACCTTGCAGTATCAAGGCGGCTTGAGATTGGGAAACCACGCAAATTCATGTGTCAAAGTTCAACAAAATTGAACTCTATGCAAAAGCATCATAATGATTTTTCGACATGAAAATATCGGTCAGATTTTTTATTTTGTACTGCGGAAATTAATTTTACTGTTGTACAAATTTAGTTTGCCCCGCAAGCGAAGCCAGTATTCACACAAATCACATTGAAATGAATTGATTTCACCATAAAAAGTGCTAGTATAACCACTAGCTTAGGCTGTATTTTTGGCATGTAGCTCTTGGAAGTTACTTGTTGATGTTCTGACCTTTTTTTTTTTTTTTTANAAAAAAAAAAAAAACAGAAGTATTCAGAAATTTTGAAAAAGGAAAAATACAATGTCCTTTAGTATTGCTAGTCACTTAGCAACAGTGTTTTTATGACTTAAACCAGTGAAAGGCAATACAACAACATACCATGCTAATACGCTAACATTAGCATGCTAAGATGCTGCACTGTGATTAGCCTGCCAAATTAGAATGTTGTATTGGGTTTAGAGATAAAATTCTGTTTAGACATAAACCATTTGATTAAATTTAGGTTTAAAGTTGAAAGTATTATGTTTGGGTTTGCACTAAACACAGCAATTACATAAAGGTCTGTTGTTCTCTGCCAAGAACTGGTCAGATGTTTTAGAACGGAAAAATAAAACTATTGGATGAGAAATTTATATATTGTATGTATGTAATATGTTTGTCATCAGATATAGTTCCTCTTTTGATGTACTTAAATTCAGCTGCTTTGGCTTGAATACTAAAATTGTAATTTACCGATTGTTAGCGTATCAACATGCTAACTGTAAGTATGTTGCCATGCTAATATTAGCTTACAGCACAGCAACCACCATCTATCCAGGTACAACTAGTATTGCTAAAGACAACACAGTTTTAATTTTTCATCCATCCAGTAGTTTTGTTTCTTGTAGTGTGATGATCGGTCTCTCTTTCTCTCTCTCTCCCCTTTGTGCTCTCTTTGCCTCTCCCTCTCTTGCTTTCACCATGAATTACCAGTGACAACAGCAATTGCCTGGCATGGCATGAAGTCGGTGTGATTACACACACACACACACACACACGCCCTGTCCCACCTCTGNCATGGCATGAAGTCGGTGTGATTACACACACACACACACACACACGCCCTGTCCCACCTCTGTCACCCTCATTCCTTGTTGAATATGCATTACTACTGCATCATTTCCAAACCAGACAGATGAGCAGCAGGCCAGCGGGCCACCTGCTGGTCTGCTGCTCAGGATCTCCCCAGATTTTGAAGGATTGGGGGATTGGGAGGGGAGAGGGGGGTTACAGACAGCCCTACACCACAAACGCNCCCCCCCCAGATGGATCAACAGAGAAGCAGTAGGCCGAGGGAGCAGGCAATTAACTGGGAATGTTATGCGAGTGGGCAAAGGCAGAGAGAACACAGGATGACCTTATCTGTAAAGATCATCTCGTTTTTTTGTGTTCCTGTCATTTTCTCTATCTTTCTTATCTCTTTCTCTCTTTGTGTGTGTGTGTGTGTATTTTCTGTTCTTGTGTCCGCTCTCTGTTTAGTTTGCCTTTGTTGTCATCTCTTTCAACTGGTGCTGCCCTTTTTCTGTTCTCTCTTTCTCTTCACACACACACACACACACACACATACACACACACACACACAGCAGGGAGAGTACTCCACCATTTTCAATGTACCCCCTTCATTCACACACATACACACACACACACACACATGCAGGCAGGCAGGCACGCACGCTGTTCCCATGGAAACCTACACCGACAGAAAGCACACGGGCTCCTGCCTGGAGGCTTGAGGCAGCAAGGAGACTTCCCGCGAGGAGTCAGCCAGTTATTGATCCTACAGCACATGCAGGCCAGTTGACTAGCCAAGTACACACACACACACACACATTTGGACAGACCTGCACTGCACTGTGGTTTTAGCGTTATCAAGGTGACTGATCATAAAATATTTTTTTAAAAAGCAGATTTTGACCTTTAAAACTTAATCTCAGACATTGTCCAAAACAAAGGTTGAAATCCATTCACTAATTTTGTTTTGACATTTTTTTGTGATTCTCCCCTAGGATTTGCTCATATTTCCTCCTGAAATTTTTATAAAAATTGCATTGGTAATGTGTGTGTGTGTGTGTGTGTGTGTGTGTGTGTGTGTGTGAGAGTGTGTGTGATTTTGCACCTGACATTTTGATCATGCAGCGCACTCACAGTGGGTGATTGCATTTGTAAAATATAGCAAGGTGCATTATTCCCACAGATTTACGATGAAGACTCACTGGCAGTGAAAAAAGGTGCAACGCTTGCCGCTTTTGGAGTAGAGACGCAAGTTGACGTGGATTTAAAGATGTATTTGTCAAGATGTATAAGATGTATATGTCAACAAGGAAGTGCCACTGGCTAACAGCGTTTGAGATTTGGAGGGATTCAGTAAGGATATATGTTGTGTACATATGAACTCGGTTGTATTTGACTTTGCAGTATTACAACATGGATCATTACTGTTACCTAGCTGGTGGATTCGTTCTATATGGAACTGAAAGCAGCATGGAGAGTACCATCAGTTGGAGAATGAGCCCCAACTGGACCGAGCCATATTTCAGCGTTATTTCAGGCTTAGAACACACCAGTTTGAGGAGCTTCTGTCCAAGGTTCACCACATCACTTTCTTGCAAAGTTTGCCCTTATGTGCATAAATTTAAAAATTCAAAACTTTCAGAACTTTCCCCTTTTCACTTTGTGAGTAGGTCCTGCATCACTTGCAATTCACTCAGGTCCTATAGAAAATGAATGAGGGTGAATGTTGCCTAACTTCGCACCACCTTCACCTTGAGAGGGCATACAAATACTGAACAACACATATATTGATCGATCGGCCCATTTTTTGAGAGGGTCTGCACTGTGTTTTGGAGCTTGTCGGTTGCAAGCTCCAAAACAAGAAGCGGAGTAACATGTACCTCAATCCTTACCCACACAGGATCTACCATAGATACTCAAATATAAGCTGATCTTGTGTATAAGCTGACCCCCTGATGTTGTTCCGTCATTTTATTTGTTTAGTAAATTACCTGTTTTTCTGGGTATTGTCATAGTATTCCTGTGATTTTCTGAAAATAATCCACATACCGGTAAACATGATATTATTTCAGCAGCTGATTACCGTAACTGACCAATCACAACAAAGCTTACTGGCTGCCGCAAAATGTGCTGATAAGATGTTTAGTCAGGAAATATCTCATTCTAAGGAATGATTTAAACTATTTTCCATGGGTAGTGGTAATGGTAGTATTTCCACCCCTGGAAATTTCCTTCTCTGGGATCAAATATGAATTTCTCATTATAAGCCGACCCCTGATTTGCTTTGTGAAAGTTGCTAATAAAAACTTGGCTTATACTCGAGTGTATATGGTAGTCACCATTCAGTTTATATGTATAGTCAGCGAGGATGGTCAAGGGCAGTGTTCCATGTATGACTCCACCCCCTTTTGTAACCCCGCCCTGGGATCTCAGATGCAGCAAAGTGTTGTTGGTTTTTTCTGCTTTTTCTGATTTAATGAACTTCAGTGCTTGGCTGGCCACATGACACAGTTTAAATTGCAGTCACATGATCTGAGCGCTGATACTGTGAATATGACACTCATCATTTTCATTAACTGGAAAAACACTTGAAAATTTGAATCAAAGCACTATTCAAACACAGTTGATATGGCTGATTTTCTTGAAATGGTTTTCATCAAATGCAGTCCACAGGCTCTATTGTTAGCAACACATCTGGACATTTCAAGGCTGTTAGAAACTGTCGGGAAACTGCATGGAAGCTCCAGGTTTTCCTGTTTAGCAGTACTACAGCATATTCTGGTGTTTGCATAAAGGCAGCTATTACTGGGTTTCAGAGCAGACGGCAGCATGCTGGATCAGCATCAGGATCCAGCTGTTCCTGACTTACACTGCGACTGGGAATAAAATTCACATTTGTATTAGGTTTGTTCATTTCTGCCTCAGTAGTGAGTGGAATTAAAGGCTGCACACTGAATCATGAAGTCAATGACAATCTGAAGTCAGAGAATTCATTTTTAGGTCTGCAGTCTGCTGCTGTTACTGCTTTGGAAATGGCTCTTTTTATGGCATTTTCTGAATCAAATTTTATGGTGGTCTTAATTTAAAGGAAAGAAGAATTCAACAGTTCACAGCTAGAACTTACCTATAGAGACAACACCTTACACATACACCATATTTTCATTTTTAATTTAACTAAAAGCACATTTAAAGGACCATACTGCCAATTGTGCATGTTTGAGCCCAATATATACAAGCCACATGTGTTAATGACAATTTCCAAATCATAAAACCATATTTTAGTTTGCCTGCTCTTTTATTTATTTTTTTAAAATTCTCTCATCTTTGAAAATCAAATGTTCAGGTGATACTCCCTCCTTAAAATTCAATTTTTTGCCTCCTAACACTTATGCATGATTGTAGAAGGAATGGTCATTTTAGTTTCTCTGTAAAAGCCGTTTTCTCCTGGGACTATATTCCTTGGTGGAGATATACATTGTTTTTCGTGCAGCTCCATGTTGAATCAGTTAAATAAAGTTACATTATGTTCACTGTGATGGATTACGTATCTCAAACATGTTTTAAGTTTCTACAACTTGACTTTAATAGTGTTTTGACATGAAATTAAACCAATGGAAGTCTGAAAGATAGGAAAAGAAATTCAGTCCGCTAAAGTTGTTTATTTTGGGTTGTCAGTAACGTAAAATGTATGTGGATTGTATATGGAGCTCAAACATGCATGATCTGCAGTATGATCCTTTAAAGTCTCTAAAACAATGTTCTGTCCATGTTCCTGACTGAGCTAAACCAAATGAGTCAAAGAAAGGAGAGACGATGTCATTTATTAGCCCATTTTCTTTCTTTTTTTTTTTTCCTGTGGATTAATTTCTTTGTCCTATGTGACATATTAAATAAATGCAGATAATGAACTCTTATTGAAGCTACAATGGAGATTAATAGCAGAAGAAAATCAGATATTGGAAATATCTAAGTAAACATCAGGATGTACCATTCAAACTGATGTGTAAAAATCCAATATAATAAAGGCAGACAGAACAATTTATCCACTGATAGCACCAAAAATAGACCAGAATGCATTGCAGAAGAAAGAGCAGAGGTGGGCCAGCAAAGCCTTCTCTGCTGGCCTAGAGATTGTCAGAATCAGAAAATTATATTTTTATAATTTAATATATATTTTAATTAATGCTATATGTATTTTACAAAGTTTGTTCCCATCAGTTTATTATTAATGTTATTTCATTGCCCCTCTCTCTCTCTCTCAGTTTCGCTGCTTCCAGTGCAGCTCACATAAATTAGAGCTTTTATCCAATCAGATTTTCCCCCTGTGCTGTCTCCAGGTAAAAAAATCTACCCTNAATTAGAGCTTTTATCCAATCAGATTTTCCCCCTGTGCTGTCTCCAGGTAAAAAAATCTACCCTGAAGCCTTCAGAATCTCGAGTGAATCCCCTCTGTTGTCATCTTCTTTAACCAATCAGATTTTGAGTTTGCCATGTTGGGCATATTCTTTTATACGCCAGGCCTTCTAGCTGGCCTTGGCCTACGTCATGGGAGCACCAGTTTGTGGAGAGCAGCCTGCCAGAAATTCATCAGAAGAAGAAGAGCCAGTTAGCGAACTGGAGTAAAACTAGCTAGCACATAACATAGCATTATCTAAGATTTATTTAAACTTTCTTTCTTGACGTTTAGATTTTTAGATGTAGTGCTTTAGATTGTTTGTTTAGATTTTTACTTAGTCCTGTTGTTTTTTAACGCCACAGTGGCTGAAGGAGGAGAAGAAATGGATTAACTGGTAAAACATTTTTCCAGAAGGACCTTTCAAGGAAAGCTGGAAATCTGTACAGCCGTGTGGTTAAACTCTTTATAAAGAAAGAAAGGAGGATGGACTCTTTATAAAGAAAGGAGGATGGACTTTGTCTTCAGATGACGAGCAGCTTTGGTAAGTTTGATGGATTTTTATGTGGCTGGAATCTGTGGAGAAGCCTGTTGAATCTGATTGTGTTATTTGTGTTTTACAGCATTTTTGCTTACTTGCTGGTCGTATGAGTAAATGTGATGGTTGTTGTGAGTTTGTTCTTGTTTCTTTGGTAATGACACTGATTTAGGCTATGCCATGTCTATTTGTGATGCAGCATGCTGTCATAATGCGTAATAATGCTACGTACTTGATGTTTTCAATCACCATGTATTCATGTCTCTGCAGTTAGTGTGTTGTAACTGACATAGGTGTTGATCCTCGTGTTAAATCACTTTATTCTACTCGATAAAGGTTACTGTCACTGTGAATATGGGCTGGGGGTCCCCATAATGTTAATAAGGTACTCTATTTTACTGAATTAATTGAACAGATTAGATGAAACTACAATACCTGAAAAGATTCTGCCAGTATTTTCTGATGTCATGTTATCCTCCCTGAGAATTACAAGTTTATTCCCTCTGAACAACATGAAATTCTCCATGATCGTACATGCTAGGAAAACACGAAATGGTAGCAAAACACAGAATTAAGCTAACAATTCGCTAACTTCCTGGTCATACCAATTTGGTAAATTCAAATATCAAAATCAAGTTCGGTCCATGGGTTTTCTCATTTTCTGTTTTTAACTTGAGCATAAAATCAAAAGTACGAAAAACAAGTTATTTCTTTTTTAATGTTGGGTTTGTAAATAGATATGAAAAGAACGAATGATCCACGAATTCAAGCCCTTTCCCGTTTTTTTGTTTTGCAATAGGAAAACAAAAAAACAAGTCTTTTTTCGGTTTTTCTTTTTATTTTCTTAAATGGTAAATTAATTTGATGCTTGAAAACATAGCATTAGTGACTTCAAGCTCAAGTTTGCCATCAGAGCAGCTTTGCTTTCCAAGTTCTCCTTCAGCACAACATCTCCCAACATGCCTCTCTGAAATCTCTACCTCCTGCTGTCTAATCTCTCATTCTCGTTTCCTGGCTCTCGGTGTATCTCCTTCTCCCTTCACAGTTCTCCCATCATTCCGTCCCTGTCTGATGTCGGAGGCCCACAGGGTGCTGTTCTAACTGTCTGTCAGTCAGTTTCGTTTGGCGTTTATAGTCCATGCAGGCTCTCTGATCCATTATAAAGAGCTTTAAGTGGCATAGCACTCACTCATCACTCCATCTATTAAATGACTGATGTCTCAACCTAATTAATCTGAGCAGTTGCTCAGAATAAAAATCAGGGATGACAAGAAATCAACAATTTCATCCTTGAATGAGTACGAAATAAAAATCTATTGCTAATTTCTCTGTTTATGTGTCTTTTTTTTTTTTTTTTTNTTTTTTTTTTTTTTTTGTTATGTATTTTCCAAGGAGAAGAATGTTTGGGCTCCAGCTGATTTGTGTCATATTTTTCTTTGATTTGACAGACAGATCTATTTCTGTCTCAGGGATTTTCAAGGTTGCAGTGGGGATTTATTAAGACGACAAAGTCTGATGTAATCTGCAGCTGCTTTTTGAAAATGTCCTTCAGAGTGACGATAACGAGCACTGAAGACATCAGAAATTTGTCATAGTAAAATTGCCTCCTCAGCTATAATGAGATACGTATAGTTTACTAGACATT
>VXCM01007253.1:9860-32291 GCA_014773175.1 Lucifuga dentata
GCAGGACCCAACAACCCCCCCCAGACCCCCAGCCGCCCCGCCCACACCCAGACCCCCCACACGCCCAAGCCCAATACGAGGAGGCCATGCAACTGAGAACGGAACAGTACACCCCAGCACCACCCATGACACCCATACCCATCAGCAAGTTGCCCCCCTCAGGGACATCCCCAGAGCCCCACAGAGATGCCCAGCATCAGTAGCACTCCCATCGTTAGGTCTCACGAGCGCTACACCATCCCCCGTGTCCCCCGTGTCCATAAATAGCCTTTTCGACTCACTAGGGTTTGCAGCTCCTGTGAGTGTTCATGGAAGATCTTTGCTTTGAGAGCTCACCATGAAGTCATATGATTGGGATGCACCTCTCCCAGATGAGAAATACAAAGAATGGAAATTGTGGAGAGATTCTCTCACAGAGCTCAAACGAGTTTGAGATTCCTCGGCAGTATGCTGTTGATTCCTCGGCAGTATGCTGTTGTTTGTTGTTGCTGTTATTTCTCTCAGCCAGGCATACAGAAAGGAGATGCATGTCTTCTGTGATGCATCTACAAATGCCATTGCAGCTTTGGCCTACCTCAGAACTACTGATTCAAGTAAGATACCAAATGTTGGCTTCATATTCGGCAAGACGAAACTTGCACCTCATCCAGAGATCAAAGTTCCTCGCCTTGAACTTTGTGCTGCTTGCAGCTGAAGTGGCAGACACAGTCACCA
The DNA here is from genome assembly GCA_014773175.1 of Lucifuga dentata. Lineage (NCBI taxonomy): Eukaryota > Metazoa > Chordata > Actinopteri > Ophidiiformes > Bythitidae > Lucifuga > Lucifuga dentata. The sequence continues at coordinate 10,575 of VXCM01007253.1, forward strand.
GTGAGATGGACATCAATTTTGACAGTGACATTCTGCTCGGACAGTAGAGTTGTCCAAGGTTACATCCAAAGTGAATCAAGATTATTCTATGTCTGTGTCAACAACAGGGTACAACGAATAAGGAGGGACACCACATCAATGGAGGTATGTCCTCACTGACCAAAACCCTGCCAACCAAGCCACAAGGTCAGTCCCAGCCAGCAGTTTGGCTTGCAGTACACGGTTAACAGGGCCACCATTCCNAAGCCACAAGGTCAGTCCCAGCCAGCAGTTTGGCTTGCAGTACACGGTTAACAGGGCCACCATTCCTACTCAAATCAACAGAACCAGGAGCACATAACGAGTCCTTTGGCCTGGTTGAGCCAGGATCTGATGTTGAGATCCGCCCTTAGATAATGTGCAACATCACTATTGTCATTGGTGATTATCTGAGCCCTGGATAGTTTGAGAAGTTCTCAACTTGGCAGTCACTCTCTATGTGCAGTAGCAAGACTTACAGTATACACATTGCCTGCTTATTCAAACAAGGAGCCACGTGTAAAGGATGGCGCATCTGTGACAAGCCTTGCTCAAGGGAGGACCTTGATAAAGCTAACACTGTCATAATTCAAAGTGTGCAGAAGGCAGCTTTCAAGGAGCAGCTGGACATTCTCTTAGTAAATCTCTAAACAGAGTTCACTCTACAATTTATGTCCATACGTAGATGATTGTGCACACTCAGGATTGGAGGATGTTTGTCACAAGCTGACCTGAAGGAGGATGAAATCAACCCTCTTATCCTTCCTGCTCATAGTCACATTACAACTGTGCTCATTCGTCATCACCATGAGCTGGTCAATCATCAAGGATGCCATTTCACCGAGGGTGCGTTGAGAACCACTGGTCTGTGGATCATTAGTGGGAAGTGATGCATCAGCAGCATACTCCATCAATGTGTCACCTGCAGGAGGTTGCATGGGAAGATGGAAAGTCAGAAAATGGCAGACCTACCACCAGAGTGCCTAAGTACTGACCCTCCCTTTTCCTATGTGGGAGTGGATGTGTTTGGACCATGGATGGTCTGTGCTCACCGCAGAAGAGGTAGCCTGGCAACAAGCAAACATTGCCAGGCCACATGCATGAGTACCAGAGCCATACACATAGAAGTCCTGGAATCAATGGATGCTTCATCCTTCATAAATGCCTTACGATGTTTCTTCTCCATCAGGGGACCAGCCAAGCAAATCAGATCAGACTGTGGGACAAATTTCATCGGTGCCTGCAGGGAATTGAAAATGCAACCAATCTTCACCAAAAAGGGAATTCAAGACTATCTGTGTGAAAATGCATGCACCTGGGTCTTCAACCCCCCACACAGCTCACATATGGGTCTTCACAGGTTCTTGATGGGTTCCTCACAGGTGCCTGACGGGTTCCTCACACGTTCCTGATGGGTTCCTGACGGGTTTCTCACGGGTTCCTGATGGATTCCTGATGGGCTCCTCACAGGTTCCTGACGGGTTCTGCACTGGTTCCTGATGGGTTCCTCACAGTTTCCTGACGGGTTCCTCACAGGTTCCTGATGGGTTCCTCACAGGTTCCTGANATGGGTTCCTCACAGTTTCCTGACGGGTTCCTCACAGGTTCCTGATGGGTTCCTCACAGGTTCCTGACGAGTTCCTGATGGAGTCGTCACATGCCTCATTTCCACCAACTCAGTACGAGTGCTGGTGCCGGTGCTCAGCTCCTGAAATTACCAGCCTGCATTCCTACCAGCTTCAGAGTTGAGAACAACTGACTGACGTCAGTTTAACAGACAGCAATATGAATATAAAATATATATGTGACGCAGTTTAACATGCTGTGGGAGCTGTGATTGCTTGTCATACACACACACATGCGCACACACACACACACACAATTAAGTTGCAAATAGCTAGACAGCTGGATACATAGCTAGATGAATACATAACTGTATGATTTGACGAATACAGCACAATAGAATCAGTGTCATAATGTTATGTAACAACTTACCAGATTGGCTGAATTTAATGCTTCTGTGAGCTGGTTTTCTGGCTGATTCCCCAAAACAGTCCATTAATTCATAGTTAAGTCCAGCTTTAGTTTGACAGCATCCAACACTGCTTTTCCCCAGTTATTGCATCTCTGTAGTCCTTTTCAGCTTTTTTAGTTTGTTCATTATTTGTTCAGCTGTGTGAGTCCTGCCAGCTTTCTGCAGCTCCACTCTAATTTCATCATATACGTTGTGTCTGTCACTTATACACAACTAATACAAGTAATAAAGTAGGCGGAGTCAGACAGCCAATTTCTAATGTGCTGTTTACAACAACAGTCAGATCAATGCATCTGCTATAAACAGGAAGCAAATCTTCAAAATTAAATACCATCTTATATCTTAATATATTTTAGCTTTCCTTTGAGAAGTCTCCAGCTTGTCTTGCATTGCCTGACTGCACCTGATTGCCAGCAACTTTGATTTAGGTAATCACCAATACGTGTCCCGCTTCCTGGCCCCTGACATCATGGTGCTGAGTTCCAAACCAGCTTATTACTGGAGCCAAAAAAATGCCAGCACAGGAACGCAGCTGCTCGGCCAAGCACTGGTGTTTTTGCGTTAGAAACACAGAGAATGGTGCGCAGTTTGGCTCCAGCACCAGCCCCTGTCGGAAAAGGGTGACAGGTCCTTGATGGGTTCCTGACAGGTTCCTGATGGATTCCTGATGGGTTCCTGACAGGGTCCTGATGGGTTCTTGACAGGTTCCTGATGGGTTCCTGATGGGTCCTCACAGATTCCTGATGGGTTCCTGACAGGTTCCTGATGGGTTCCTGACAGGCCCTCACAGGTTCCTCATGGGTTCCTGATGGGTTTCAGGAGTGAATAGGCACGATGCTGGATGCCTGGCTGCTGCAGAGTCTGGCTAGAAGACATGGATCAGCATTCTGAGTAGCTTTGGTAGCTGCTGTTTGGCTGTTTGAGACAGTGAAGAGTAAGAAACTCAGATAAAACTGAGCTAAATATGGATAAAAACAGAAAAAACAATCTCAGATTTAAATGATGAATCTTTTCATGCACACTTATTGAGCTGTGATGTGATTACTGCAGCAAATATAAGTTGTAAATACTTTAGGCACTGAAAAGAGGTTTTGGCTTTGTGGTGTTCAGCAGAAGCAGTGGATGACAGACAGGCTGCAGGACAACAGCCTGAGGCTGCAGGACGAGCTGCAGCTCTACAGGAGAATGCTGCACAAGCTGTGGCACAACCGCCGTGCCTACCAGAGGGAGAAAGAGGCCATGCAGGAGGTCAACACACACACACACACACACACACACACACACACACACACACACACACATATATACACATACACACATATATACACGTACACTCACACACACACACACACACTCAGGCACACACACATACAAACACATTCATACATGCGCATACAAACAGACATATATACACATACACACACATACACATATACACACACTCACACACACATACACACAAACACACACAAGAAAACCTACACACGTTAGAGCTCATTAAGGTGCTGCGTGTTCGTTTCTGCAGCACATTAATGGAAAAGTAAGAAGAGCGTGTCAGACTAATCTGGCATGTTGTGATTCTGATGTGCATGAATTGTTTCCTTGCAGCTTATTGATGATCTGCGTCGGGAGCTGGAGTATCTGCAGTTGTTTAAGCTGGAAATGGAGCATCCAGGAAAGGGGCGGAGCCTTTCAGAGCTCAACGCCAAGACCAGGGAGGCAGAGCTGGAGCATGAAGTCAAAAGACTCAAACAGGTTCCATACTTTTATTTCTGTTTGATCCAGACTCTGGTTGACACTTGTTTTTCTTCCTTGTTCGTGTAACATGTCTTCCACATATTGTCTGGGATTGTGCACTCCGTGCAGTAGGCCGTCACGCCGTGTGTGCAGCAAAACGTCTCTGTTCACTATAACACCAGCAACAGCTTTCAGGCTGGACAGTACAGGCCTCCATACTATGAAGCACCGATTAGGACAAAAATCTATGTTTCATTCACACACGCTAGTAAAACAGCACACATGCTAGTAAAACCACGCACACACACTACTGCATGTGTGCATACACACATACACTACTACTACTACATGCACAGATTATACATATGTGAATGAGAGCTCATAGTGGTGTTTGTGAAAACTAATAGCTGTCTGTATGGCAGAAGATACACGTAGTGAGAGCTCATCATACTTGTGTCTGAGAGGCAATAATGTCACGGAAGAGGGGGGGGGGGCTATAACACGAATAAACAAAAACCAGAATAAAACCATAATGTGTGTAGATTTGTTGTGCTGCTAGTTACTGTTAATGTGTTACATTGTACACAAAGCTGAGCTCAGCCTTAGCTAGTATCTGTGTATCTGAGGTTGTTCAGTATTTGAGATGATTAGTATTTGACTACCAACATAACAGAACAAGTATTTGAACTTGAATAAAGTGGCCAACCTTTATGAGTGGTGCATACAAGTATTTGAACCTTAACATTTCAACTTTTCAATTTCTAAATAATGAATTTAAATGCATATGTGATGTGGTATACCTTTTTCAATTAAAGTTGCCAAGTTACCTAATATTTTATATAACTTCCGATTATTGCGCCGTCCCTTCCATGACAAAATCACCTTTTAATCTGGTAACTCAGAAGTGTTGCATTTAATTAGGGGTCCAAGCACGAAGTGCTGGGAACCCTATTGTTATTGCTTGGATCATACTTCATTCTTCACTAAAAGTATCTGGGCAGCAGAAACTGTAAAAGCTGCAGCTACGAAACTTGGCACGTAGCTTCAAAAACTTCACCGCTACTCAGGCGTCAAAATGGAAACCGATCGACCTGAAGGTGGCGCGAGAATAACAACTTCAAAATTTTGGCATGTATTGGTCTATAACTTTAGAACCGTACATCCTAGAATCAAAATTCTTTTTTCCTTGGATATATACGCATCTAGCCACATAAACCATGCTCATTTCCACCTGGCTAGATTTTTCGCCATTTTGAATTGTTTCCGAAACAGTTTTTTCGCTACTCCTCCTACAGCTTTGGCTCAATCATCACCAAAATTTTCATGTGTGACATGTCTGGACCAAGCCGGAAAAAAGTTATTACTTTGTTTTTTGATATTCATTATTGTTTTGCTGCAAATGGCTGACAAAGTTGTAGGTGTGGCTTATTTTGCGACGTGCTATAAAATGTGGTATCTCCTGAAAGACTTATTCTACTGTAACCAAACTTGGTGGACATGTTCACTAAAGACATCTGAAAAAAATGAGTCATAACTGACCTGATGGGGGTGCTATAACACCTGCAGTAAACTTTCATTAATAAATTCTGAACTGTACATCATAGAATCAAAATTCTTTTTTCTCTGTATTACTTGGGCTAAGACGCATCTATCCATGTAAGCCACATCAGCATTTTTGTAGTGTTTTTGTGCGTTTTCCTAATGTTATTATGTTTCCCTAATGTTTTTGCACTTTCTTAATGTTGCGTTTTCGTAATGTTTTTGTATTTTCTTAATGTTGTTGTGTTTTTGTAATGTTTTTGCGTTTTCCTAATGTTATTGTGTTTTCCTAATGTTTTTGCACTTTCTTAATGTTGTTGCGTTTTCTAAATATTGTGTTTGCGTTTTGTTGATGATGTGTTTTCGTAATGTTGTCATGTTTTCTTAATGTTGTCGTGTTTTCTTAATGTTGTTGTGTTTGGCACTTCAGGGCCACCGTATCTTAGTACTGTGTGTGGGTTTTACTAGCATGTGTGTAAATGAAACATAGATTTTTGTCCTAATCGGTGCTTCATACATAACACACACTCACTCACACACTAACACAAACACACACACACAAGGTTCATGTGTGCATCTGTAATTAGTGTCAGTCTTTTAAAACATTGAGTTGTAAAGCAGAATTTTCTTTGCTGCTTTAACGTGACGCTTCTCTGTAACAGATGAATCAGGATAAACATGAAGCAGCTCATTAACACGCATGTTTAGCTGAGACTCACCTGACATCAGTGTTACCTTCATGTGACATGGTGCTCTGATTAACATGAGAGCAGCTTTGAGAATGAGCTTCAGTTATCACGGCGTTTATTGAGTGTGACGCTGCGTGTAGTTAGCGTGATTTTTATGACTCTTTGGTAGACATCTAATACTGAGCCACACAGACCACCATGAACATGACAGCATGGATGTGATCCATACTGAGAGGACACGCTATGTGCTTTCCCAGGAAAACCATAAGCTGCGGGATCAGAATGACGACCTGAACGCTCAGATCCTCAGTCTGAGTTTGTACGAAGTGAAGAACCTGCTCAGCTGTCACACGAAGGCCCAGTGCCTGGCAGCCGAGATTGACAATGCCTCCAAAGACGAGGTTAGTCCAATACAGAACCATCAACACTTTGACGCCCAGCTTCTCTGTGAACAACTCAGCCACACGCTAACATCCACTCAGGTTACATCAGTGCATCACAGGATAATAGCGTGAGAACAAAGTGACAGGTTTTATCAAATGTTAATACTGATGAAATGGGTAACAAAAGAACAAAGCTGAACATTATTATATTTGAGTATGAACTACAGATTCCTGTTAACATTACTAGTCCAGTCTTTGCACTTCATCTTTAGACTTCTTTCTTTTGGACAGCAGACAGGTGAATTATGCAGAACGAGCTTTTAAAAGGCTTAATAAAAGCATTTTAATACTTTTTCCACTACGCATCATTGAAATCCTTTGTAAGACTGGATTTACATGACCATGTACATGTGACCTGATTCTGATGTTTTCCTCATGTGACACATATCAGACACGCTTCCTGAAGATATAAATGGTAAAAAGCCACACGGAATCAGATATTCTCAGATCTGTTTTGGGCCTCTTGTATATATGGAAATAAATCGGATACGTATCAGATATCCACCAATGCTGCTGCTGTCTAAATCCACAGATCAGAATTTCCTTCCCATTCTGACTCCTACGTAACATTATGCTTTATCTGCATATGATGATGTCAGCATCAATATGATGACGCTCTCTGGAAACAGAAATGGAGGACATACTATATATATCAGACATGCTGATGTGTGTTTATGTCAAATAGACGTGTTAGTGTGTGATAACAGGCTCCTGTTACAGCAGCAAAACTCCAACTCCACCCGCTTCTCCTCCGTGATTAACTGATGAACATACGTGTCCTGATGGAGAGATAAACGCTCACACAACATATCAGATGTTTCTCTCTGCATGTGAAAGTTTTAACCTGCTGATCAGATTTTAAATACTTCTTACATTTTAGTCTATTGAAGCATTTTCTTTACATGCCTCTCAGAAATGTGTGCATGCATAGCTGCATCCTGCTGCTACAGGTCAAAGGTCAAAGCATGTAAATACAGGTATCAGATATGAGTCGCTTAAAAAAGAAAATATAAATACGCTGAACAAAAAATCAGATATAGACAAAAGATCAGAACTGAGTATCAAGACTTGTAGAGTAAATCCAGCCTAACTGACTGAGACTGTTCTCTGCCAATCAGGAAGCTACAAACATTTTGAGCCACTTCAGCCCGTCAGGGAACCACAAACGTCAACCAAACCCAGACAGATCACAGGAGGAATATGTGAATTTTAGATTATCACATTTGTTGAACAGTTGTGCTTTTTCACAGTTGCTGCAGTGTCTGTGTACGAACGAAGAAATGAGTCACCACAAATCATGTTTTTGGTGCACGCTCTGCAATGACAAAGATCGCCCAATAAAATATGACACTCATTTTTACTTTGTGGTAACATCATCAAAGATTTTAACTTTATGTATAATATGCTGTCGTCATTTTCACATATGAAATTAACATTGAATTAGCAGTTAACAGGCAGAATGAGACAGGACTAAAGTTTTTCAACTAATGAGAGCAGTGTTCTTTAAAACTGCACAAAATAACCAACTCACACTGGAGCTGCTGTGATTGGTCACATTCTGATGTGCTACTGTGTTAAACTGTTCACATTCTACATGATTATGTTGTGCTTCTACAGATTACAACAGTATCAGTGACTAATGTCATGATTTTTTATATATGACCTCCTCTTTGTTTCTTTGACTGCATCAAAACAGGATGTCTCTCTCTCTCTCTCTCTCTCTCTCTCTCTCTCTCCCTCCCCTCTCTCTTCTCCCCTCTCTTTCTATCTTCTCCCTCTCTCTCTCTGTCTCTCTTTCTCTGTCTGCATCCTCCTTTCAGCTTGTTGACGCTTTGAAAGAACAAGAAGAAATCAATCTCCGTCTGAGGCAGTACATGGACAAGATCATTCTGGCCATACTTGACCATAATCCCTCCATCTTGGAGATCAAGAGTTAAACACAGACACACACCTTGAGCGTCGTCAACTGATGTAGCAGATCTTCACATCCAGTCTGACAGAAGAAAGCAGACAGACATCATGGTCACATCACCTCAGCAGAAACCAGCCACACCGTGAGGATCAGAGCAAATCAACACCATCACTAAATGAAAAATGCCATTTATTTTACGATGGTATGAAAATGGAGGCAGCGAAGCAGATGCTCACATCACATCACTCTCACATCACTCACATCACATCACTTTCACATCATTCTCACATCACACTCACATAACTCTCACATCACTCTCACATAACTCTCACATCACTCTTACATCACTCACATCACTCACACCACATTCACATCACACTCACACCACTCAAATCACTCTCACACCACATTCACCTCACACTCACACCACTCTCACATCACTCTCATCACATTCGCATCACTGTCACATCACAGTCATATCACACTCACATCATACATCATACTCACCACTCTCACATCACAGTCACATTACACTCACATCACACATCACTCTCACATCACTCACATCACACCATCACTCACATCACTCTCATTACTTTCACACCACACTCACACCACACTCACATCACTCTCACATCACTTTCACATCACAGTCACATGACACTCAGCACTCTCACACACACACACACACCACTCACATCACACTTACATCACTCTCACATCACACTCATATCACTCTCAGATCACATCACTCTCACATCACACTGACATCACTCACATCACACTCACATTACTCTCACATCACACTCACATCATTCTCACGTCACACTCACATCACTCTCACATCACACTCACACCATTCTCACATCACACTCACATGACACATCACACTCACATCACACCATCACTTACATCACACTCACATGACACATCACTCACATCACACCATCACTTACATCACACTCACATGAAACATCACACATCACACCATCACTTTCATCACACTCATCACTCTCACATCACTCTCACATTACTCTCACACCACACTCACACTACACTCACATCACTCTCACATCACTTTCACATCACAGTCACAACACTCAGCACTCACACCACTCACATCACACTTACATCACTCTCACATCACACTCACACCATTCTCACATCACACTCATCACTCTCACATCACACTCACACCATTCTCACATCACACTCACATGACACATCACACTCACATCACACCATCACTTACATCACCCTCACATGACACATCACACTCACATCACACCATCACTTACATCACACTCACATGACACATCAAACATCACACCATCACTTTCATCACACTCACATCACTCTCACATCACTCTCACATTACTCTCACACCACACTCACACCACACTCACATCATTCTCACATCACTTTCACATCACAGTCACGACACTCAGCACTCACACCACTCACATCACACTTACATCACTCTCGCATCACACTCATATCACTCTCACATCACACTCACATCACTCTCACATCACACTGACATCACTCTTGCATCACTCTCACATCACACTCACATCACTCTCACATCACACTCACACCATTCTCACATCACACTCACGACACATCACACTCACATCACACCATCACTTTCATCACACTCACATCACTCTCACTAACACATCAATGAAAAGTGACACAGTGTAACAAGAACACAAAGTTCACATCAGAATCTCCAGTCTCTTCATCCAACATAGCCAGGAATGCGTGTGTGTGTGAGAGAGAAAGAGAGAGAGAGAGAGAGAGAGAGAGAGAGAGAGAGAAAGTGACAGCGGGCCACAGCAAATGTGAGGTTTTCAGAAAAAGAGTTTGACATGTAAATAAATAATAAAGTGAGATCAGAGTAACTAGTGATAATTCATAAGTGAAGCTATGTTTTGTTTATTTGAAGAATAGTGAAGCCTTTTCCTTCTGTCAACCTTAAAATCACATCTTACTGATCAGTGCATCCTCTTCAGACAGGAATCACCAGTATCAGATCATTTGAAATGCAGCGAGAAGAAATAGTTCTGTGAGTTTTTACTTTGTGTACGTAAATCTATATTTTTTCATAAAAAATTAATAACCATGTGAAGAGGGATTCTCTGTGCAGCCTCCATAGATGAGCAGCAGAATCAGGTACTGAAGGATCAACTTCAGAGAGGACGGAAGACTGAAGCACACTTGTAAAACAAAAAAAAAAACAAAAAAAAATATGTTTCAAAGTACTTAAAAGTTTAAAGTGAATTGTTTTTATCAAGTGTAGGGAAAATGTTTGGCCTTTGAGAAAATTTGACATTCCTCATTAAAGCAGTGTAGGTAGTAGTAGTAGGTGTCATTGATCAATCCATCTTCATGGCTCTGATTGGTCTGACTGTAATTCTAGCTGTAAAATGCTGTTAAAGAAAATCAAACTGTTCGTGCTGCATAAAATATTACGTGTTTGTCTTTAAATTGTAGTCTTGGCATAGTGGAAATCATATATTATTCTAAAATCATTTATGGGTTAGGTGAGGATTCTGATCATATGTTGAGTAACTAGTTCAACTGCATCATTGCATCATATGAAGTACAGTTCAAATATAAATGCAACAAAAATGTCTCAAAAATGACTCCACATTTTAACGTTCATGCTGATTGCTGCTGCTTCACTTGTTCTGCTCTGAACACGTGAAGCAGCAGAGTGCTCCACGGCTTCATCATCAGTTTAGTGCTGCTGTTCTCCTTATATTGGTTTAAGTCATGCTGCTAGCTTAGACGTGCTGTAACATCATCTCAAATGACTTCATCCTAAAAGTGGATGTAGCCATTCACCAACGTTTAATTCAAAGGTTTTATAGCTGAAACTAATCAACCAGTTTATACTCAATATATGGAACGATAAAACAAAACAACATTGCATTAGTGAAGTGAGTGAGCAATTGTGATTTGCTGTTAATAGCTGACTGTTTACGTTTCACATTCATTAATGCAACCATTTATTTGTTTCAGCAGTCAGATGCTGGTTTAGATTCTGGATTTCAAAACAGACACTAAAAAAGATTCATTTGCTTTTCACTGTAAGCACAACTGAAATAATTCATCACAGACAGAATTCTGAGAAATGAGACTGAATGATGTATCACTTAAGATAATTAAATGTTTAAAATAGAGATAATGTGTCAGTATAAGCTTTGCTTAATTGTTAAAGTTCTTTAGAAACAGAGGTAGTTATTGTAAAGAAAATGCTAGAGGGACATTGATTTAGCTGCTGCTCGTTGTGAACCTGCTGGATCTGCTTTATTCCGTGTCAGTAAAACAAACTTTACTTCAAATATTTAAGATGAATATCTTTCATATTTTCACCTGCAGCAGATCGTTGCAGCACATCAGAAAACGTCACTCCGCTGCTTCAGGTTTTGCTACACTGCACAAATAGTTGACCCTGGTGCTTTTTTTCTTTAGTTTCTTTGCATGTTCTTTCACTGGTTTTGTTCCTTTGCATCAGTTACAATGGGAAATAGTTTTGCTTAAGTAGTCAAGCTTCACCATCACAGATATTGTAAGTGAACTTTTATATCTACATTTTTACGCTATATTTGTGAGTTCATACAGTGTTGTACAGAATCTATTTACTATTTGTTTTATTTGGAACTCCTTCACTTTAAACCGGTCTTTTGAAGTTTTACTACACAAATTAATGAAGATAAATATATGTTGTAGATTATAATGTCTAGGAAATCAAACTATATATTACACTTAAAATATTGTCACAACCAAAGTATGTATTGAAATAACAGCATCAATGAGCTGCAGGCAGAACAGAAAGTCAGTCTAGTAACGCAGATTGTGGAAGAATTGTCTCGTGCTTTATTTTCTTTCATGTGTTGTGCGCATGTCGCAGTTGACACCCATGTTGTATAAAATATGTCAAATAAAATCCATTTGGTTTGGCGTAAATCCCAGCTGTGATGAATTTTTTTTCTCACTCCAGTGAGTTTTGCAGCTTCAATGAATGAATAAAACTGTTCAGATTATCTAAAAATCCCATTTTTAATCCATATTATTGTTAATTTTAATTTAAACCTGCAATGATAATTTCAGAAACCTCAAACTCACCAGCAGATCAGACTGAACGTGTCACAGTGACATTCTGTATTTTCTCTGCACATTGACGTCTGATTCATGGGAACTGACCTCAGCCTTCCCCCGACTCCAGTAAATAGTCTTCCCCATTTGAATTCTTGCCTGCTTTGTATTTAATTGTGTTCCAAGTAAAGACTGTTTTAAGGTTACCCTGTTGGATCCTAGTCATTACAGAACACGTTGTGACCAGGGCTTTGCATTTCTCTCTACAATTTCAACAGTTTAAAGAAGTCATGGTGTTGTGACTTTCATGTCTTTTTTTTTTTTTTTTTTTNTTTTTTTTTTTTTTTTTTAAGTCTGTTAAACACTTTACATGTCATCTTTTTTTCTATTTTTGGTTGATTTCTCATATTGATTTTGGGAATGAAAATTATAATATTTCCACTGGGAAACATTGATTGGAAATTTAACTTTAATGATATAGATTCTAACAGGTAAGGAATGTTTTATTTTAGTTTATTCTAGTTTTTTTTTTTTTTATGTGGTATTCATGCCATGATGATTTTGAATGTTTAAGCCTAATAAATATTACCCACACACGTCACATGACTAACAATCATTTTCCAAAACATAAAAATGTATTTCAGTTTTTGTGTTATTTTGCCAAATTCTCTAATCTTTCAAAATCAGGTGATACATCCACCTGAACTTGTTTTGCCTGTTAACATGTTGTTTTTAATTTCTTGGTCTGGACTTTATTCCCTTGCAGAAAAATACATTTTCTCCCACTAGTGCAGTGTCCATTCAAAACGTGTACGGACTGGGCTGGACTTTATGGTGTCACCACAGCCTGCCCATAAGTGACCATGGAGCAGAGCGTACGCTGCCTCACCTGAAGCGTATCCTGCTGCGCGGACTACTTTTTACTGGCACAGCTCAATTTGAGAACTGCTCATCCAAACAATTTCACACGTGACGCNGGACTACTTTTTACTGGCACAGCTCAATTTGAGAACTGCTCATCCAAACAATTTCACACGTGACGCTGCACATTCTTGGGTCCTGATCAATAAACCTGCTGAATATCCGCTTCATACATGACGGGTTCTAGACATGTTGGTGCCACAGACAGAGATTTCTGTCTTTATAGTTAGATGCAGCTTTGTGTTGAACTGGTTAAATACGGTTACTTTAACAAAAATAAGAACACCTTTTGGTCCGCTGCAATGGATTACTTATCTCAAGTTTCTACTAGTTAATTGTTTTTTTATAGTGTACTGGAATAAACTGATGCCACTGGCAGTCTGGAAGGTAGGAACAACAATTCTGAACTGTACTGCTCCAGGAGTATGTTTTTGAAAATGTTGGCTGTACTGTAATGTGTATGCAGGTTGTATTTATTGGACTCAAGCACACTAAATTGCCGGTATGCTCCTTTAAATGCTCAGGAATGGAGTGGTGTGAGCTGGACAAAGGGTACAAGTTGTTACACTTTGGTGAGGAGATTGGTCTCTACAGCTGGAGAACAAAAGCTGTGAGGCATTTAGGGAGGCAGGAAAAGATGGCAGCTCGGTCTGCACTACTACAGTCAGAAGTGATTTGCATTTGACATGCACAACCTGAGAAACAAATTACTATAGGTAATAGTGAACAGCCTGTTGAAATCCTGGCAGCCTCTGTGCTGCCAGGACGTTTGGCAGCATGTTAGGAGTGTTCACTTTGCCAGCTATTTTTACATTTAGTCTTCGTCCTGAGATTCGAAGTCCACATCAGATTTAATCAACGTCATCCATGATACTTTTACAATTCTAGAAAACTCTGACATTTTACTCTTAGTCAGCAAGAACCATGAGCATTTTACTATCATTTTACTCAACGAAAACATGATATTTCAGTATCATTTTAGTCAATAAATTAGTCAACAAAAATATGTGAAGGTTTTAATCAAGTTTTAGTCAAAGTATGTATTTTATTCTAACTTCAGGAAACAGCCTCTAGCTTACAATAAGCACTTAGGCTGGATTTACATGACCATGCACATGCGATCTGATTCTGATTTTTTGCACACATGCGATACATATCGGATACGCTTCCTGAAGATGTAAACGGTAAAAAGTCACATGAAATCGGATATGCTCACATCCGATTTGGGCCACTTCAATATGTGGAAATAAATCGGATACATATTGGATATCCACCAATGTGACTGCTGTCTAAATCCACAGATCAGAATTTCCTTCCCATTCTGACTCCTACGTAACGTTCTGCTTTATCTGCATATCATGATGTCGGCATCAATATGATGACGCTCTCTGGAAACAGAAATGGAGGACATACTATATATATATATATCAGACATGCTGATGTGTGTTTATGTCAAATAGACGTGTTAGTGTGTGATAACAGGCTCCTGTTACAGCAGCAAAACTCCAACTCCACCTGCTTCTCCTCCGTGATTAACCGATGAACATATGTGTCCTGATGGAGAGATAAACACTCTCACAACATATCAGATGTTTCTCTCTGAATGTGAAAGTTGTAACCTGCTGATCAGATTTTTAAACAGTTCTCTCTCCACTGAAGCGTTTTGTTGACATGTCTCTCAGAAATGTGCGCATGCGCAATGCATCCAGGCTGCTACAGGTCAAAAGTCAAAGCGTGTAAATACAGGTATCAGATATCAGAGCCGTTTAAAAAAGAAAATATAAATACACTGAACAAAAAATCAGATACAGGCAGAAAATCAGAAGTGAGCATCAAGACTTATAGTGTAAATCCAGCCTTAGATAATACAACTATGGAGTGAGTTTTAGGCATAATACTGTTGCTGCTAATACTACTACTAATGCTACTACTATGACTAATACTAATACTGCCAATAACACCACCCAAGATGTATCTTTACATATGATGAATTAGGGAAACCTACTTTTACCTCAGTTACAAATTAATTTGCCTTAAAGATTAGTTATTGATAAAAAAAAATTACAGTTGTTGGAAACAGTTCACATAGACAGATAAATTGTAAATGCTACTCTGAACAGATATTTGATTGGTAATACAGTTTAAAAAGAAATGATGTAGTCTTTACAGAAATTCATTTCTTGGGACTATTATTGAAATGGACGAGAGACTGCACATAGGAAGTTTAATGTGTTTAGTTGCAGAAATGATTGTGTTACAGGGAACCAGAGTGACATAAAAGGATGTTCCGTAACGAGTAATACTACAACTCAAAGCATGTATAATGTAGATAAATATTGCATAAGGTGGAATGGTAGGTATCGCAATTCGTAACTTAACGGACTTGGGAGGCCTACCAGTGTTCAGTAGATTAAGGCAATACACCAAGACAGGAAAATAATAGTTTGCTATCTATCCTGTGTCATGCTGTTGTAGTTAGAAGACGTGTAGTTACATAGTAGTACATGAGGATGTAACTGTATACTAACTAGTAATTATCTGATAGTATGTTGTAAGGTTAATTCTAAGGGTTATCACACTTGCCACTGAAACATAAGTAAAATGTTTTGACAGCATTTTATTTTTTTTAGTGGGGGAGGGTGAAATCTATGGATTAAAGTTCTTAACATGATTGTTATTTTCTTATATTTCTGTGATGTTCCGTGAAATCATATGTTAGTTATTCAGCCATATTTGATGTCAGCCAACATCTAAACAGAGTAGTACATGCCCCTTTAAGAAGGCAGTTACCTTTAAGAAGATTGGTTAGTATGGAAAAAAAAAAAAAAAAAAAAAAAAAAAAAAAAAACACCTGTGAGTTACAACAGGGGCTGAGATTTATGTCTTGTTTTTTTTGAACTGAGGGATCATTAAATAAAAGTTGCAAAAGAAGAAGAAATCTTTTCTTTTTCCGTATTGTTCATTTGGAGGGTGCAACATACTGAAAATTGGATGCAGACAGGTTGTATGTTTTATGAATGCCAATTTTTCCAAAATGGTGAAAGGGTTACTGTTTTGCTGTACTACTATTAATAATATATATTATTTACTGTTAATTATGATACATATAACATTTTTTAAGTACTACACCCAAACATGAAATATTCTCTGATTACCAAAATTATTTTGAGATAAATCCAATTCTCTCATCATGAGAAATTGTATCAGTGAAATAAAAACATATTAATAATCAGCTCAGTCTCATATGACAACTATTAAAAAATTTTCACTCATCTGAATGGAAGAAAATAACTAATGAAATCTAAAGTCATTACAGATAAATCTTTTTTTTTTCCCCCTTCTTCTTTCTCCTGTCAAGGTCCGTTATTCATTTTGTTCCAATATTTCTTTTCTGGTTAGCTTTCATCTCAGGTTAGTGATGTAACCTTTACTGATTTAATCCAAGTTTTGCATTTTAAATGCCATTTTTGTCTCCTTTGTTTTTAGTTGTTGTTGTTAATGATATTGTGAAGAGATTCAGCAACAATTTTTGTTTGGTTCTACTGATTTTTGTCTTGTCAATGTCTTGTCTTCATCACAGAATCAAATCACTGACAAATATATGTGATGGCCTGAGACCAGAAAAAGACTCAAATGCAGGATTCAGAAAATGGTCCCAGAGTAAAGTCCAAAATCCACAGTTTAATGATGGCTGCAAGGGTCATCCACAGGTCGGCAGTCAGTGAAGCAGACAGAACAGGCGAGGGACAGACAAAAAGGCAAAATCCATAAAACAGTCCAAGGAATCCAAAAACACATGAAGCAGACAAATCCAACAGAGAATCAGACTTAAATCTAAGTCAAAAGCAGGCAAAAGTCATACGCAAGAAATCTCAGGAGAAAATTCTGAAAAATGCTGGAAAGCTCTACTATGCAGGGTAACGAGACAATCTGGCAGAGAACACAGGAACTGTGCGCTGTATATATAGAGAGGTGAGTGATTAGCAGATTGAACTCAGGTGATGCTGAAAAGTGGCAGAAAACTAAAAGAGAGGAGGTAAAACTAACCAAACAACAAAATAAAACAGGAAATGATTAAACAGGGCCCAAACAGGTCATCACAATATATTTTGTCATAGTTGTCATTAACAAAATGAACACTTGGTGTTAGTACCTTCTGAGGATGTATAAGCACACAAAGTTACTGTTACTACAGGTATGCACACACTCACACCACACTCACATCATACTCACAAGGAATATGGAAGGAAGGAGTTGGGATACTTTCAACAAATGTTTTACTTAAGAGAGAAAAATGAACTTAAAGAATCATCTCGTACTGCAACCCATTCTTTGCAACCCATTATTCTTCAATAATTTACAACAATTACTGAATTTCCTTTGATTTCAGCAGACTTTATTCTCTGCTGAAATGCCAAAAAAAACATGGGTCCACTCCAAGTACACCAGTGGTACTCATACCACAGTTTGAGAACTGCTGCTTTATAGTATACAGTACTGGCAGTATTGTATAAACCCAGTATGACAGCAAGCCTATTCACTTTGGGGTGCAGATTTAATGTTGAGTAAGTGTGTGCAGGAAGCTGGATAGTGAATTTCATGACAAATTGAAGATTTAATTATTTTGTTATCCTGTAATTTTTTTTTTTTTAACAAACAAACTTTCTATTAAGTCATCTCAATTCCATCAACAAACTCTACTAGCATGGAAGATCTGCCATGTCCACATTTTTCTCCACACAAGGCTTTACCATGAAACAAAGCCTCTGGGGAGATCTTACCTGTGTAGCCTCATTAGTTTTAGAGGGTGTACATTTAACAGATAGGAAATGTGACAGTAAATTTATTTGTCAAATCATCCAAAGAAGAAGATGGATTGTTTCTTTGATATGTCTAAAATCTTGTGATGTACTGATATGGATTTGACTTCACAATGTATAAGAAATTCTTACTTATTTATTTTGATTAGCAAAGTTTAGTATCACTGTATCTGCAAAATCAGAACCACACTGGATCCAATTTGTATGAAAAAGTGGCGTCTTGTAAGCCATGATGTATGCATGACACAATAATAAAAATTCATTCATTCATTCATTCATTCATTCATCCAAAATCAAAATGAAATTGTTCCAAGATCTAAGTTCTACTGGAGATCCCTTATTAATGATAGTAATTGGAAAGCCATCTGGATATTGCCTTACAAATTACTATCTAATAAAGCCAAAGAAATAATTTTAAAATATTGCACTGTATTTGCAAACTCTTTTATTGCTAAATATAGTGGACATTGCACATCTTTATACATTCTATAAGGCAAGAAAAAGAAGCCATACCTCATCTTTTCATTCATTGTGACATTTTACAAAATTTGTAGCAAGATCTTGCAACCCATATTTTCAGTTGTATTAATAACTCTCACAGTTTCACCATAAAAGATATAATTATTAATGTCCAACATAAAGATAACTATTTTCACTTCAATGTCAGCTCTTTCATTTTAATGGAAAAATTTTATATTCACAGATGTAAATTCTGTAAATCTCCCCCCTCTGGTACATTTTTTTTTTTATTAGAAATTGAAGGTGTTTTGAATTCTCTAAAGCTTCAGAATAACTGCACATGCCTTTTATTATTGTCTCACTATTTTAAAATATTTCATGCTAACCCCCAATACCTTATGTATAGTTTCTTTTAATCCTTATCAATTTATTTGTTTTGCTTAATTTTTTTTCTTTTCTTTTTTCTCTCTTTTTTTTTTTAGACCTCTTTATATGACTGTAGCGTTAATTGTTATAACACCTGAGTTTGTATATGTATATTTTCTTTTTTCTATGATTCAAAGTCTTGTTAATAAATCTGGGGGGAAATGTGAATTTCACGACGCGCAGCGTTGGAGGCAGAGCAGCGTTTCGGACAGTGACCCCGTTAGCAGCGCTTTGTCTGAAAAGCAGCCGGAAGTGACGTCATAGACACCAAGCACAAGACTGAACAGGATCTCAGTGGACCGAAGCATCCGCAGGATCCTTACAAGATAAACTGTGAACCCTCATCATAATCCGTCTTCATCGGTGAAAATAAAAGCGCAGCCATGTCACGGATAGCAAGAGCATGAAGTATACAGTTGAACCTTTACAGCAAGCATCGTATTATCATATATGACGTTAGCAGTGTTTTTAAAATAAGTGGCGAAAGATTGTGAGAGCTGGCTTAGCTCGGGGCCAGAATACAGAGGAGACGCTTCGTCGCTGAAGAGATCCTGTATATCGAGCCTTTTTGCATGTTTGCGTTTTTATCAGGTTTGGACTCTTAGCGTGAATATTGTGTGTGTTCTGGAGCTAGCGCTAGCTAGCTAACCCGGGTTTGGTTAACATGGAGTTAAGAGTGGGAAACCGTTACAGACTGGGCAGGAAAATTGGAAGTGGATCCTTTGGAGACATTTATCTCGGTAAGTATCAGTAAATAGAGTTTTGCTGTCTTGTTTGTTTTGTTGTTTTTTTAAGTTCAACAATTTTATTACGCTGCAACTTACCGACTGTTTTTTTCTGAGATGAGCCGATAGTTGTGACACTAGCATGTCAGTCTGTGTAGCAGCGTTTTGTACCTTGTCACCTCTCACAGAAAACGCTGTTTTGCCACACAGGCCTGAGTTTGGAACCTGTTTGTAACTGACATAAAGCAAAATTACTCACGTAAACCATATTTATAACAGTTTCAACTGTGGTGTAGCTTGCAAGCATCATTCCGAGTAGGAACACCTGAGCTGGCCTCAGATCTCACTGTATTCAGCCAAAACGTTACTCAGATCTGTTGATACTCACCTATCAACACAACAGGCCTTTTTGCTTCCTTCCTTGATTCATCTTTGGAGCTTCTGCGTCAATGATTCTCAAAAGTGGGGCCTTGACAGAATTTCAGGGCATCTCAATTAAAATGATCTCTACTGTAGTCTCACAATGTAATTGGATTATCTGAAAATAATGACCACTGCAATTACAGTATTCACTTTTCATCTTCTAGCATGGGGTCACTCCAAGCAAAATGGATCAGATGTGTCAGTTTGTCATCACATGAAAATATTTAATAATTGTGTCTGCATATTTCATGCCTGAGATGTGTCAGGTGAGAGAGAAGAAGTGGTGAGATGCTGTCTAAGCTTTCACCAGAGGACAGTAGTAATGATGAAGGTGTGGGAACATCTCTGTCACTCACTCCTTCAATCTGTTTGTCCACAAGCTGAGTGTTCATTCTGCACTTTGTCCTGGATATTTAGTAAGAAGGTACCATGGCCTGCATGCTGAGATTCAGTACATTTAGATGCTGAAAAATATCAGACATATATACAAGTTTCCAAATCCACAACGCATCTGCAAGACAGCCTCCAAGCTGCGAATTTTCAAAGCAAGCAATGCTGCATCTCTTCTCTGAGTTCATATGTGACTCAGAACGGCTCTGACAGCCAGCAGACTTTGGAGTGAAGCAGCAAGCCTTCATAGCTGGTGCTCATNGAACGGCTCTGACAGCCAGCAGACTTTGGAGTGAAGCAGCAAGCCTTCATAGCTGGTGCTCATCTCATTACACAGAAAACAGTCTTTGACTGATAAAGTTCATTGTATGTAGAATGTCCTGCAGAATCTGACCTAGTTCATCATCAGTCTGCCTTAGCAACAAGTGCCTGGTGATGTATCATCAATGCATGGTAACTATGTTGGAGCTTTCTGCCTGATCAGCGCTGTCACTCTGCTGTCGCTTGCCAGTCATGGCAGCGGCTCCATCCGTGCACACTGGGGGTGTCGCGATATACTGGTATTGATGATAACCGTGATATTAAAAAATAAAATATTGATATTGTGTTAATAATACATATATGATAATATCATGTAAATAATCCAGCACCTCTTAAATCATTTACGTTTCTTTCCATACTCACTGTCTCCGCGTGTCTGTGTGCCCCACACACACACACACACACAAACACACGTGACGTGACGCTGTGATGCAGTAACTAGCTAGCTAGCTAGCTACTACCACAGTGTGTGGCTCCTCCTGCTGCACTAAATCATGATGGAGGAGCTGACAGACAGAACGAGACGCTCTACCCTAACCTGAAAAAAGTTAGCTGTCAGTGTGGAGTTTTTTGGATTCAGTAACAAAGACAGGAAGTTGGTAGACGCCCCANGAACCGCTAAAGGGGGTGATACCACCAACCTGTTCACCACCTTCACCTCCATCATCCTGCAGATTTAACCATGGTACAGACAGGAAGTAGCAGTTAGCTTGCTAGCCCTGAAACAGGAAATGTTCCATGAAGGTCTTAGTTGT
>VXCM01007254.1:0-38398 GCA_014773175.1 Lucifuga dentata
AAATACACGTTTAAACAACATATACAATAAAAAAATACACATTTTAACAACAAATACAATAAAAAAGTACAAGTTTTAACAACAAATACAATAAAAAAAATACACGTTTTAACAACAAATACAATAAAAAAAATACAAGTTACAACAATAAATACAGTACAAATACAAGTTTTAACAACAAATACAATAACAAAATACAAGTTTTAACAATATAAATATATATTATGATTCCAATGTCTACATTGTTTTAGAAACTTTGGCAACATAAAAAATAAAAAAACAGGTTTGAAGCCTCACAGAAATCTTCCCCTTGTGTGTGTGTGTGTGTGTGTGTGTGATTATTCCTCCTCACGCTGCTGTGCACGTTACAGTCGTAACTTGTGATTAATGATTTTGAGCATAAATAATTAGCAATTCAGGAACACCACGGATGTTCTTTAAGGTTCTTTAAGTGTGTTCTGCAGCTGAACACGAGTCTCAGAGCCGCACCGCCGCTTAACGTGTCTCATAATTCATCGGAAACTCACGTTACACACCCACAATAAACGTTTTTTACATATTATTATGTTCCAAAAAAACATCAGGATGCTCATTGGCTGTTTGTATGAATGGACGGAGATGGATAAAAGAAGCAGTTTTATTTATTTATTGTCTCGTGTCTCGCAGGTTACAGCGCCGTGGTAGCAGACAACACGACAGACTCCGCCCTCAACTCCAGCCAATCACAAAGCAGCCAACCCTCCTCTTTGACCTCCATAGCCAATCGGCCGTGAGTATGCTGCAGTGAAGATGCTGCTGGAGGTNCCCTCCTCTTTGACCTCCATAGCCAATCGGCCGTGAGTATGCTGCAGTGAAGATGCTGCTGGAGGTGCTGCAGAACGTTTCAGATTCTTCACAGTTAAAGGACAATACTGCTGATTTTGTACAAGCCGTATACACGTTACATTATTGACAATCATTTTTCATAACATACAACTGGAGTGGGAAATATTAGAATAGTTTTTCCTAACTTCTAGACTGCTGCTGGTTGATAAAAAAGTCAACTAGACACTTGATACGTGATTGAAATAAATCATGACAGCGAACATGACATTTATGATGTTACATTTTTTGTTGAAGTAACTTTAAGTGATCCAACACGGAGCTACAGGAAGGAAAGTGTATCTCTCCGCCAGGCAATATAGTCCCGTCAGAAGACGGCTTTTACCAAGAAATTAAAATGACCATCCCTTTTATGTTTGGTTTTGTATTAGCAGGTAAATTAAATTTTAATACGAGTTTATCACCTGAATATTTGACTTTAAAAGCTTAGTGGCGTTGGCAAAATACAGTTTTATATTTTGAAAATTGGTTGTCAGTAATGTAATAGTAGTTTTATTGGTCTTAAACATGCAAAATCACCAGTACTGTCCTTTAAAGACAGTTCAAAAACACTTTTTTAAAAAATACTTTGGCATCAAACAGCAGAACAAAATAGAAAGTGCCAGCTAAATTTCATGTCCCTCATTAGAGTGTAAATGTAATTATGCCTTCAAAAAAAAAAATGAAGACACGAAGGAGAATGAAAGTAAAAGACCTTTACATGAAGAAAGTTTGTGGAAAAGCTCTTATCTTATCTCCCCCCTCCCTCCCCAGTAAGGACACTGGTCCCAGTTTGCTGGGCTCATTAAGTTTGCCCTCCAGCTCGCCGTTGCCGGCGTCCTACAGCGAGACAAAAACAGCCGTCAGCGGCGGCCTGCTGAACGGACCGCTGTCCTACTCTCAGACCTCCGACAGCATCAAGGTGAGAAGATGACAACACACACACACACACACACACTCTTCCAGTTTCAGATGTTACATGAAAAGCATCTAACACACATGTCAAACTCAAGGCCTGCGGGCCACATCCGGCCTTGACACACTCCGACGCACATTATGGATACTACAAATCCCAGAATGCAACATCTGCCTCCATGCCCATCCAGTCAGTTTTAATGAACTTTAAGATCAAATGAATAATAAACGGCCAAAGGAAAGGTGGATGTGAAAACAGGCTTTTAACTCAGGTGGAGCCAGAGAAGCTGTTTACTGTCATTAATAAACCTGTTAGCCTCGTTAGCAGAGCTGATGTGTCCGTAATTAAAGAATATAACATAAGAAGGCATGATCACATTTAAAATACTACTCTCATTTTCTCGTTAATGAAAAACGACAGTTTTCTGGCTATTTGTGATGCCTGTGATAAAACTTTTTCATAGGAAATAAGTCAGAAATGCTGCTGATAGAGAGGAAGACATAAAAATGTTATTTATTTTGAGTTTGATCTCTCATTTGTCTGTTTTTCCATACCTCTGGTTTGTTCTGAATTCTATAAGGTGTGTTATGAGCAGCGGTTAAAGTGAAGTTCATATTAATTTGTCATAATGAGGCCAATTTAAGTCCGTTTTCAATAAAAGTTGACCTTGTTTGACCCTCGACTTGGACCTGATTTTTACATTTTGGCCCCCTGTGATTGCGTTTGACCTGATCTAACAGGTAGAAATTGATTTCCATGACGACAGAATCGACACACGTGCAGTAGAATCCGTTTTCCTTTTGTTTGTCTGCATCAGCCTCAGGAGCCTCTGAGCAGCCTGAAATCGATGGCCAAGCAAGCGGCACTCAGCTCAGGGATGGAGGGAGACGTGCCCTCCCTGCACCTCACTGCAGGTAACACACACACACACACACATTCACGCTCGCTCACNGTGCCCTCCCTGCACCTCACTGCAGGTAACACACACACACACACACATTCACGCTCGCTCACTCCCTCTCACTCCCCTCCATCCTCCAATTTCCTCCCTTCATCTTGGACTTTCCTGTCTTTTTTCCAGACATCTTTCCCAGCACTACAGCCCCCTCGGGCCCCCCGTCGGCCCCCCAGCCTTCGCTCTCAGAGGTCAGCATCCCCCCGTCTTTGGGGGTCTGCCCGCTGGGGCCCGTCCCCCTCTCCAAAGATCACCTCTACCAACAGGCCATGGAGGAGGCAGCGTGGACGCACATGCCCCACCCGTCCGACTCTGAGAGGATCAGGTGCGTTCGAGGGTTTTCATTGGATGATGCAGCTTCCTGTGCAAGTTTTTTTTTTTTTTAAGTCTTAAAAGCTCTTAATTTTTGTTTTTGAAATTGAATTTGTTTCCGTTTTTAAACAGTAAACTGACCATAAGAGCTGCAAAAAAAAAAAGAAAGAAAATCAATAACAATGCATCTTATCGCAATCTTAGCATGTTTTTAAATGTAATAATTAAATTGTTAGCTGTTATGCTAACGAGCCTTGCTGCCTCCACAGAACAACACATTAGCTACCAAACCTACAGCACAAATTAAACTCAAAATCCATTAAAAATTTGCAAACACACCTGTTGCCTCTTTAGCGGGTTCTTAATCAAATACACCAGACTGCAGTCCTTCAAAATAAGACTTCCATTGTGACAGGCATTACCGAAAAATAAAGGTTGTGTTGAAATTTCTGTCTGGATTAAGTTGTATTTCAGTTTGCAGTCCACATGTTGAGGATAGAGCGTCTAAATAAACGCAAGCAGATCTACTCTTTCAAGGCTTCATGTTATGTTTTTTTAATAAATTCGTTTTTAAGCTTATTTTGCTTAACTTGTATGTTAGATAGTCTGGAGTCAGCAGGGGGCGCTGTGCTGTGTTTTTGTGGCTGAACTCCACTTTAACCCAGAAGAAAAATTAGTTCATGTTTGTCAGTTTGATGAATAAAGCAGATAGTAAAGTTTTTTTTTTTTTAATCATTTTTCCAGCAAAAGACTATTTTTTCTTNAAAGCAGATAGTAAAGTTTTTTTTTTTTTAATCATTTTTCCAGCAAAAGACTATTTTTTCTTTTTGAGACGTTAAAATAATTTGAGTTTGTACTGAAACTGTTTGCTGAAACCCTGAAGCCATTTTCCTGTCATTCACTCTGAAACTTATGAAAAATAACCCAGCAAAATAATCCATCACAGCAAAAAAAACATTTTATATTTGTTCATTATATTTACCTTGTTTTAATATTTTTTAAGCCAAAACTTGAAGCATTTAAAAATCATCTTTTCTAGATCATCCAACTGATATTTTTAACAGAAAACATCCTAAAAAAACCAATCAGACAGAATTAATACGACATTCTGAACACGTTGAAGTTATGGTGATGCAACAGTTGATCACATTTGTTGACATGCGTGTGTCCGTGTGCAGAGAAAATCTGTTGTGTTGTGTTCAGAATCAGAGAAACCACAAGGCTTCTGCCCACATGGCTACAATTGACATTTAAATCCAAACACTCGAACATCCCACAGCACCTGTAGTGTTCCACAGTAAGAGCAGAGATCACAGCCGGCCTGCAGCTGCTATATATAGCTGTGTGTGCGTGTGTGTGTGTTGTGACGTTAGCAGTTGAATGAAACACAAATGCCCGTTCCGCTCGTCCCTCTAACAGGGACGTATTCTGCTTCCTTTTCGTGTTCCTCATGTTTAGCGTTGGTGCAGCAGGAGTTTGTGTTGAACTTTGTCCGAACTGTTTTCATTGGACTTCTGAACTGGGAATTCCGTAACTCGGAATTACGTCGACGTGATGACTTTGTTTTGGTTTGGTTTGTCGGAGCAAAAGTAGCTACATTTTGATTTTTATGAGTTATTTTTAAACAGCTACGGCATTATGTTATGTTTAACCTTTTAAATATTCATTTATAAATAGATAATAATTAATTACTAAAAAAATAAATTACTGTTTACAGTGTGAGCAGCCATGTTGAAATGACATCAATACTGAACTTTTGGTTGATGAACGTTGGCCGATTTTCCTGGTAGGAATTCCACGGAGCCTCTAAAGTCCTAAATAACGATTTTTTAAAAATCTTGTGCGCACAAATATATATATTAAAAAAAACTGTTATTCAGGACTTTAGGGGTTTCATAGAATTCAGAGTTGATGAGGCGTTTTCTTTGACTTTTCTCAGTTGAAGGTCAGAAAGTCAGTTCTGAATTTCATTGAATGCAGCATAACTGCTCAGGTGTGTCTCAGCCGGCCAATCAGAACAGAGCGACTGTTTGGCAGGAGACAGTACCTAAAATGTTTTCACTCTGTGTGCACGTTGGTTTTTTTGATCATTAAAGGTTTCACATCCTGTCCGAAATGAACATAAACACGGAAATCTTTATGTCGCCTTTTAGCATGAACTTCCTGTATGAATCCTGCTTGTTTCATGTGGCTCCTGCAGGCAGTACCTGATGAGGAACCCGTGCCCCACACTGCCTTTCCACCACCAGGTGCCGCCACCTCATTCAGACACTGTAGAGTTTTACCAGAGGCTTTCCACAGAAACCCTCTTCTTCATCTTCTATTACCTGGAGGTAGGCGTGGCTTCTAAAACGTGATCAAGTGTCAGAAACGAAGAAGAGACGATAAACCGGGTTTTTTTGCCCCTAAGACTCAAAGAGATTTTTACTTTCAGACATTTGGCGCCAAATGGAAGACTAATCATGGAAGACTAATCTTATCTCATCCTTCTGCACCTCCTTCCTGTCTTGTCTTCCTCTTCATCCCTCTCCTCTTTCTTCCCATCCTCCTCCTCTCTCTCTCTGGTCTCCTCTCTGCAGGGCACGAAGGCTCAGTACCTGGCAGCCAAAGCCCTGAAGAAACAGTCATGGCGGTTCCACACAAAGTACATGATGTGGTTTCAGAGGCACGAAGAACCCAAAACCATAACGGACGAGTTTGAGCAGGTCGGTGAAAATAATCCACAGAAAAGTCATGGCGGCGGTCTGAGCCGTCCAGGATTTTTGATGTTCTGTGGCAGGAAATTTAGAGGTTTTCATGTTTTCTTTTTCTTTTGCGTCTCTTTTCTTTTGCAGGGAACGTACATTTACTTTGACTATGAGAAATGGGGCCAGAGGAAGAAGGAAGGCTTCACATTTGAGTACCGGTACCTTGAAGACCGAGACCTTCAGTGACCTGACAGACGCAGACAGACAAATGGACAGAACGGACGGACGACAGAGAATGTGAGAGAGGGACGGATGGACGGAAGAACAGACGAAGGAGCGGATGGCGGCCTGACATGATGACATTCCTGGTTCTGACTTGGGGAAAGGAGACGTTCGGCTGGACGGACGGCGTGAAGCCCCTCCCTCTCATCCTCCTCCTCCACTCACACCTTTTCATTCCTTTCCTCTCTCCATCCCTCCATCATCAGGCCTTTTTCCTGAACTGGAATTCTCTTTAAAAAAAAAAAAAAAAACCTTTGTTTGTTTTGACAGATAAAATATTTCCGGACGATCATTCTTTTCGCTCCTGCGTTTTCCTGTTACGCTGCTTTAAAAACACACTTTTGCTTATTTTTGCCACCAAAGATATCAGACACGCCAGCTAACCGGCCGCGCAACCGGCTAGCAAAAACCTCCAGCATTAGCCAGAGACGCTCTAACCCAAAATCTGAGCCGGATCAGTGCGATGGCGTTCCCAGATCAGTTCCTTCAGGGATTGGATTCGTGATGCAGGAAGCAGATGGATCATGTGACTTTTTGTTCGGCTGTGTCGGTTTAGCAAATTGGTAAAAATGTGAAGATGCAGGAGATCAGGACGGAGCTGGTTTTGGTTATTTATGCTCAGTTCTTTGTGGCTGGTGAAGACATGAAAGCGTTTTACGTTTGGGAGGAGCAGCGGCTAAATAACGTGATTTCCTGTCGTTCCATGCTACAACAAAGGGCTCCTTCACACTTTACAGCTCTCATGTATTTGGGTTGGTAAAGTGGTAAAAGTGGTTTTCGGCCCTCGTGGTCTAAAAATGGCAGCTTCCTGCCCAGCCGCCGCCCGTCGCTCCACGTTAACGAGGTAACGCTCTTCTCTGCCGACCGCAACGGGATCGTATTTGAAGATGTTTTTTTTTTTTTTTTAGCTTTGGCTTGTGTCTACTCGGTGAGATTGCTGTGAGTTTTCAGCTTCTTGGCAGCAGCTCGGACATTTCGTTACTCTCCTCCTCCTCCTCGTGCCGAAGAGCACAAAACGAGCAACACCAGCACTGCTGCCCACTCCTCCTCCTCCTCCTCCTCCTCCTCCGTTCTCCAGCTCTCTGCTGAATGTTTACACTCGGAGGGTTNTCCTCCTCCTCCTCCTCCTCCTCCGTTCTCCAGCTCTCTGCTGAATGTTTACACTCGGAGGGTTCTGACCAAGTTAAACTGCCCAGTTCTCATGAAGAAGAACTCCGTGTTTTAGCTTTTCTGCCGCCTGCAGCGTGAAATCTGCCACCAACCTACACGCCGTCGTCTCTGAAACCCAAAAAAACTGGATTTTTGATTCCACGTGTCATCACTTGTTTTCGCTTTCGCTCCACCCCCTTCTCCCTCCTCTTCCTCTCTTCACGCCAGNCATCACTTGTTTTCGCTTTCGCTCCACCCCCTTCTCCCTCCTCTTCCTCTCTTCACGCCAGGTAGATATTTCCTTTATTTCTCAGGAAGTGTTTAACAGATCATTTTAAGAGGAAATGTATCCGCCAGCACAGAAAACGAAAATCATCTTCCCCCGACAGATCCGAGTCGCGCCCAAATTTTTCTTTTCGGAATGATCTCGAAAGCTTTTCCTCCCCCTCTCTCTCTCTCTCTCTCTCTCTCTCTCTCTCTCTCTCTCTCTTTCTCTTTGCTCGACAGTGGCCGTTTTCATTTCAACGAAGGCCTTTTTAAGATGAATATTATCCTCCAATGTTTGGAGCAGCACCTGGAAGAGACCATCTTTATATTTGGTATTTGTTGAATTCATCGTGTTAGTTTGTGTTTGTTTTTTGTTTTTTTTCAGAGATGGGAATCATTTTAAACAGAGAAGATTTTGTTTTTTTAAACTTCGCAGCAGGAGTACACACTCCTCCTGCTCCTGCTGGGGGATTTTATAGCCAGACAGAAAGACAATTACACACCGTTTCACTTGACTGACAGTCCTGCTTTTACTGTTTTGTTTACGGATTTTCTTGACGAACAGAAGGGGTGAGAGGTCAATCCGAGAGCCGAAATGTGAATCTCTCTCTGCTCTTTGACAAAAGTGTTGTACAGACTCTCATCCTCAGCCTCTCCTTTGGTTTTTGTTTGTTGTCGTCATGACAGCATGGAATAATAATGACACTTGCAAAGTGGCGCTGGAAAAAAAAAAAGTAAATAATGACATAACCATGAATAAAGGATTGTAAAATATTAATAAAAGAATTACTTTTCAGAAAACTGTGTTTCTTATGATTATTATTTTATGCTGAAAAAGTTTCATCATGCAGAACATCGTGTTTTTTTCACTGCACCTGGAAAATATCAGCGACATTGATAACGCTGACCTCAGACTGATCAGGTATTGCTTTTTCAGAGGTGTGTAGTAACGCGTTACACTTACTCTGTTACATTTACTTAAGTAACTTTTTACACAAAATTGTACTTTACTGAGTAGTTTTACTCCAGGATACTTTTAACTCATACTTGCGTATATTTATGAAGATAAAAATATACTTTTACTCCATTACATTTGGACATTTCACACTCTTTGCATTACTTTTGATTTCACCGTTTGAATTCAGTCACGTTCAGTTTTTCTCTCATTATCAGATGCTACACTGTCTGCTTCAGCTCCCAAGTAGCCACGCCCCCACCCTCTGTTTCCATGGTTTCACCTGGAGCAGAACAGTCATGACAGAATCAACAGCAGGAGGTTTAGAAGAGGCACATCCCTGGCCACATTCAAACGTTTTCTTTTCAGCTACATAACGCATTGCATCTGTCTGCTAAAAATGTGACATTTCAGCTTCTAAGAATCAACATGGAACTTGAGGAAACACGTGGCGGTAAGCTGCAACATTAGCTACTTAGCTAGCTCTGCTGCTAATGCTACCTCAAATTTTCCTGTTCTATTCTGAGTAAATTCATGAAGCTAACCAAGCTACTTAACTAGCTGCTGCTGCTAATGCTAACTCAAGTTTTCCTGTTCTATTCTGAGTAAATTCATGAAGCTAACCTAGCTAACTGTCTTAACTAGCTGCTGCTGCTAATGCTAACTCAAATTTTCCTGTTCTATTCTGAGTAAATTCATGAAGCTAACCAAGCTACTTAACTAGCTGCTGCTGCTAATGCTAACTCAAGTTTTCCTGTTGTTTTCTGAGTAAATTCATGAAGCTAACCGAGCTACTTAACTAGCTGCTGCTGCTGCTAATGCTAACTCAAGTTTTCCTGTTCTTTTCTGAGTAAATTCATGAAGCTAACCTAGCTAACTGTCTTGGGGCCAGGCCAGAATCATCATGATTTGTTATGTGGTAAATATCTGATTTATTACTGTCTACTGTTTCTTTATATGATATGATTTGGATTGTATTAGAAGCTACATGTGGCTACGTAGCATTTTTTTCCTCAGACGAGCCTTTATAGCTTGTTGATTATTCTAAAGAATAAACTTGATCAAAGTTACTCACTACTCAACTAATCTTTTTATAGATAATTTATTACTCAAGTCATTCAGATGACATAAAATATTCATAATGATGAAAACAAGTTTAAAGATATGGGATTTTTATTTACACCAAAGTTGTGTGTATGTGTGTGTGTGTGTGTGTGTGTGAGATGCACATTCTGCTGGCTGGAGGACATTTTGACTCACTCTTGTCTGACTCTTCAGAGGTCTGTCAGGTTCACCACTGAACACACACACACACACACACACACACACGGACACCTGCCCTGGAGGGAGTGATGTAAAAAAGCTGAACATGATGGAAGAATAGCATGGAAAATGAAAGAAGCGATAGATGTCGTGTTTTTTCTCAGCTCTTAGAAACATGTTTCACAAAAATAAATACATAAAAATAATAAAACAATTCTGCATAAAAATTACATAAAAATTTAAAAGTCATAAAAATAATCTAGAAAATAAAGATTCATTCGTGTTTGGATCCACAGGAAAACTCACAAGTTTCTTGACCCATGGATGAACTTTCCAGCAAATTTCTTAGAAAAATCTGTTGCTACCTGCTTTCTAACAAACAAACAAACAAACAAACAAACAAACAAATACGATGGACAAACATCAAGCCTGAACAGATTCTCTGCAGACATCAGAGCAGCGTGGGCTTTGACCTACATCCACCATCTTGATGCTTATCCATTCATACATGTTGCTATAGAGATGAGTGCTGGAGGTGTGTGTGTGTGTGTGTGTTTAGGGGGGAGTAGTTGTTATGTCATGCTGAAGCAGACATGAAAAATGGATTCCAGCTCTGCTATCGATTCTGAGCATCCTGAGGCTCCACACAGCAGAAACCTCACAAACCTCCACAGCGCCCCCTAGCTGCCTACCTGAGCTTTAAAGGACCATACCATCCATTTTGCATATTTGAGCCTAATATATTCAGTTTTCATACGTTACGTTACTGACAATCATTTCTCAAAGGATAAAACCGTATTTCAGCTTTCCTGATATTTTGCTAAATCTCTTAATCTTTCAAAATCAAATATTCAAGTGATACACCCACCTTAAAAATCCATGTTTCTCCTGCTAATAGTTACACAGCCTTATGAAGTCACGGTCCTTTAAATTTTTCCATAAACGCAGGTCTTCTTTTGGGACTATATTCCCCGGTGGAGGCATACATTCACTCCACGCTTTTTATTGAGCTTAAACGCTAAAATTACATAACTTTTAAAAAAAACCTGAATACACGTCTTGTTGGTGATGATGGATTACCTATCCCAAGAATGGTTCAAGTATCAACAAGTTGATTTTAATAGCAGAATGAACTGAAACCAATGGAGGTCTGGAAGGTAGGAAAAACATTTTTAATTCACCATTCCAGTAGTATGCTTTGGAAATGATTGTCAGTAATGTTACATGTATGAAAATTGAATATACTAGGCTCAAAAATGCAAAATGGCCGGTATGGTCCTTTAACTTTGTCATCACGTCTAATAAATGATTTTTTTACAGTACAGATTTATAGATGCAAATTAAAGCCAAATTCAATGAAAAGTAAAACAGGAAGAAATGAATTTTTTAATGATGAAATGAGTTTAGACTTGATGTTGACATATGAATCAAACCAAAGAACCGTCACTGTTTCTCAGACTCGTCTGAAGCTTCTTTAACAGAAACAGATTCAGATGATCTTATCATAACTCAGCAGAGAGCGATGAAGGTAAACATCACCGATTCAACAACAGAGAGCCAGTCTGCTAATATCCTGGCAAAAATTCATAATTAACACATCAGATGTAAAAAGCTGCGGTTGTCAAGGTAACTGATGACATTGTGTTATCACTTTGGCGCTTCTGCATCCTCCCCCCTTCCTCCCTCCTTCCTCCCATTCATCAAGCAGCTATTAAATGCCTCTGAGCAGCGAGGAAGAGGAGGGTGACCTCTCAAACACGGATCCCACGCCTGTTCATTCAGAGTTTACACGTCGTTTTTAGAATTTTTTTTACAGGGTTAATAACAGTTCATAGCATGCAGGTCAGAACTCAAGTAAATACATAACTGATACTTGAGCTGCATTTACGTCAGTACTTTCCACTTATTGGATCCTCGTTAGCGTCCATGCAGCTCGTCTTCCTCCATCAATATACATAAATAAGAAAACAAATACGTCAAACAGACATAAAATATACAAATCCAACTAAGTATTAACAACTTTAAAACCTATTAAACAGTTAACATCTCGTTTGGTAAGAAATACATAAAGCCTCTAAATAAAATGATGCCTGAAACCAGCTCAAAAGTGATGAAAAAAAAGAAAATAAAAATGTTAAAGGGGAAATACTTATATTTAGGGTCAATTTTTAATGTTTTATTGTGCACAAAAACTCTGATTCACTTCAGCCTCTCTTGCTGCAGCACCACAGTGCACATTGAGTGAAAACGTGTCATCTGATTGGCTTGCTGCTTCAGGCCTGAGTGGGCCAAATGTTAGCCTCATACTTGGTGTAAGTGTGTGTGTGTGTGTGTGTGTGTATAACTGGGCGTGTATGCGGGTAAATTCATGTGTGTTACATGTTGATGTAGAAATGTTACAGAAGTTAAAGGACCAATCAAATGAAGCTTCAGGCTTTGGCAACAAAAGTCACCTGATGTCAAAAAGACATTTACACTGTTGCTCATTAAAAATGCAAAAGCACAATTAATTATATGTTTTTAATCAGTAACTTTAGCCTTATGGATTTAAAAGAATACTTTTCATCTATGCATTAATATTTACATTACCTGTAAAGTGGTGACAGGTGTCTGTGGAATTTAAGTTTCAGCCAACTGGAAAAAAGGAAGACAACTATCTCGTATATGATTGGATGATAATTTCCAGTAATTCCAAACATGTGAAACTGCCATACTGTCAGAGAGACAGAGATAGAGAGAGAGAGAGAGGGAGGGAATGATAATCAGAGAGTGATAGAAAGTTCAAGAGAAGGAGAGGAAAGAGGGAAAAGAGAGAGAGAGAAACAGAGCAATAGAAAGAGTGAGAGAGGGGGAGATGGAGAGAGAAAGAGAGCAAGAGAAGGAAACAGAAAGAGGGGGTGGAGGGTGAGTGATAGAAAGAGAGAGGGAGGGTGAGANGAGAGAGAGAGAGAGAGAGAGAGAGAGAGAGAGAGAGGTGAATGATAATCAGAGGGTGATAGAAAGTGCAAGAGAAGGAGAGAGGGAAAAGAGAGAGAAAAAATGCAATAGAAAGAGTGAGACAGGGATAGGAGAGACAGAAAAGAGAGAGAGAGAGAGAGAGAGAGAGAGAGAGAGTCAGCGCTCAGTGGATGTGGAGCATCAGCGTTACGTTCAGCAGAAATGAAGCAGCGTGGCTGCGCGGATCATTTCCACGCGTTCCCTCTGTGATTTTATACGCTTCCGCTGTGTGTGTGTGTATGTGTGTGTGTGTGTGGCTTTTTATATTCGTACAGAGAGGAACGCAGAGGATTCATCACCAATTCCTCTGACACACCTGGAATTACAATGAAACATGTAGGTGACATGTTCTGTCATCAAGATCCACGCAGGAAAGACAACAGGTAAAATATCACTCCATCCTCAGGAGGAGGAGTGTGGATTTTACACCATAACAGCCAAACCTTTTCATTTCGCTGATTTTTTTTTATTATTATTACTGACGGTTAATATTAACTTTGAACGCAGCATTTTCAGCTGCCGCAACGTCTGCGCTTTAATAACGAGCCTCCGTTTATTGGAATAAAAATAAATTTATATATATATAAAAAAAACCCATCACACTGCATTCTAATTCACACGGAGCTCTGTTTTATTAATTTATTTGTTCTTTGTTCTTAAAGGAGGAGATAAATGGTGACGGGATCTTCTTCTCTCATCCCTGCGTGAAAACAGGTAATCTGCCTTCATTTTGTCTGTTTGCTGCTGCAGTGTTGCCAAACAAGAGAGAGAGAGAGAGAGAGAGAGAGAGTACTTACATCCACAGAGAAACGCCTCGGCATCCATAATGCTACAAACACCCTCCCATTTTGCGCGGTGGTACCCTGAATGCAGCAGCAGCAGCATCCCCCATCCATGCTGCACCTAGCAGCAGGAAAAATGGAATAATTCAGCGTGTTGTGTGTTTGTGTGTGCCATGAAGGAAAAGAGAGATATCACACACACACACTCACACACACACACACACACACACACGTCTCCTCCATGTGCATAATTGCCTCATGAATGCTAATGCAGAAATACTGCAAAGTAACTGCTCCCTCTGCACTGCTGCCTCATGGCACGCACACACACACACACACACACACACACACACACACACACACACACACACACACACNCACACACACACAGACCCTGACCAGCCTTACCTAACTTAGTGTGTGTGTTCAGGCATGCAAGCATGTAGGTGTGTGTGTAGATGTGTGTTTGTGGATGATATCACCCTGCATATGGTTGCAGGGCCATGTGTGGCTGAGGATGTGAAAGATTTGATGTAACTGTTGGTTCTGATATTAATGCTGCAAAACGCATTAATTTATGTAAAGATAGGATAAGATAAGATAAGGTTTATTGATCTTGCACAGGAAAATTAAAATGCAGCAGCAGGGAAATAAAGACATGGAATATTGTGGGCTAGAAAATAATATCTATCTATCTATCTATCTATCTATCTATCTATCTATCTATCTATCTATCTATCTATCTATAATATCCAATAAGTAGCAGGTAGGATTGCAGCTAATTATTATGCTTATTATTAATACAGCTGTTATTTTTATGATCAATCTTTTTGTCTGAAAAATGTCCAAACATTGTGACATTTTTCAGGGTTCTTATTTTGAGTTAATTGATGTTTAGGTCACGTATGGATTTAAAGGACCAAACTGGTGATTTTCACTTTTAAGCCCAATAAATGCCTGCATACGCTTTATGTTCCTGCCAGCCTTTTGATTGATTTATCTCAGCACGTTTCAAATCTCTACGAGTTGATTTTTATCGCACACTGGAAGGAACTGAAACCAATGGCAGTCAGAAGGTAGGAAAAACAATTCTAAAATGTGTCGTTCCAGTAGTATGATTTGGTGAATGTTGGCAGCATCGTAATGTGAAAAGCGGGAACGTGTAAAATCACAGGTATGGTCCTTTAAGGGCCTGGTGTGTTCATTCCTGGTGGAGGAGGGGAACGCCCGGGTCCGTCCTGGTTGTCTTGTGAGTCAGCGGTGATGAATGTGATGGCGGTCAGCCTGTCAGCAGCTGAAATGGGATGCAGACGTAAATGAACAGCCTTGACAGGGTTTATTCTGGCAGCGTGTGGAGAGGCTCTAGTGTTCTCGTCATCGGTGGGGACGTAGGGACGGATGGCTTGCGGTAATCTCGGCCCACAACCTTCAGGAACAAACATCATCTTTTTATAGATACAGAAGCGAATCATTCCTGTAAATATGAAATGTGTTTTCAGTCATCATTAAAAAAGCTTAATTCAACACCTGCAGGTCTTTTTCATGACGACCTGCATTTTATCATTTTATTCTGCGTATGTCCAACATTTAAATTTACAGCTCTAATCCAAAATAATGCTTCCAGTGTTTCATCCAAAGATGGAAATCTCTTGTTATTTTAAAGGGGACATATTATGTTTTTAGTTATATTAAGAACTTTGCTGACACTGGAAATGATTTTACCAAACTTTAACTCAAAGCTGAATCAGTCGACTTTAAAACATCATTGCAGCATTAAAGGAGGCAGATGATGTCAAAACTTAGCCAAAAGTAAAAACTTGAGGTTCATTGATGCTTATAAAAATGCAACCAGAGAGACAAACCCACAGCCTGAACTGCCCTGAAAGCTTTGTTTTTGATTGGTCCTTTACTTCCGTAACATGATGATGTCACAGAGTGACACATTTGAATTTACTTGCCAACTGACCTGGTTCAACACACCCACCAAGTATGAGTGAGTTTGTCCACCTCAGGCTTACGCAGCTGGACAGTCAGACGACTGTTTTCACTCAGTGTGCGCAGTTGTACTGCAGCAATGGAAAACGAAGTAGATCAATTTTTAAAATAGACCTAAAACAAAAAATAAGAACACAGTTTAATATATCCTCTTTAAGATTTCAGGAACAAAGACACCCAAACATAATTCCTCCGTCATCATTAGAAGAAGTGTCCACATACTGTTGATGCTCTGTTTATCCAATCCTAATGATCAAGTCAAGTTTATTTGTAGCTCAGAGGGCTTTACATGTCCACAAATCATCGGTCCGACTCAGCCCAAACCCTTAAAAAACAAACTTATTACATAAGGAAAAAATTGAAGAAACCTCAGGAGAGGCAATTCAAAGAGGGATTCTCTCTTCTGGAACGGCCAGGTGTGCAGCAGAACCCCCGGCGGGGAAACGGGCAATTTATAAAGCCACGGAAAACGATGAAACATGAGCTCAGNAGAACCCCCGGCGGGGAAACGGGCAATTTATAAAGCCACGGAAAACGATGAAACATGAGCTCAGCGCTTCTCGTTAGCAGCGTCGCCCCGACGATAATTAAATCAAAATTAAACTTCATCTTTCTCACAAGTCACTTTCCCAGAAAACACACTTGGCAGCATTGATTTTTTTGGACTGTTGCTTCAGAGCGGCAACCAGCACCGGAGCGTCTGATCGGTGCTGAGAAGCGGAACGCCGCTCGCCGGACCGACACCTTCCGTTTGGCTGTGAGGGACGTGCGGCTTTGTGAGGCTTTTTCTTCCAAACCACCTTCAGCAGATGGAATGACGCGACGTCTGAGCGCCGCGACGCAGCAATATGCTGACTTTACGCCTCTGAAGCTGCCACTCCAAAAAAACAAAAAAAAAAAAACTGTTTCCATGGGAAGCAAATAATTAGCACCTTCATCAGACTGACTAATCATACAGTCCATAATCTTTGGAAAAGGAATAATTGAAAGTGGCTTCGCAGGCCGGCGACACTGAGAGGAATGTACTGATATGATCTGTCTGCCGGCTTCACGCTGAGATCATGTGATAATGTGCATGACGCGATTAATAACAATATTTACATATCACACAGTACCACTTGACATACGCGGTGATTCATCCTGATTAAATATCCGTATTCTCACACAAGTCATTTTTAGCGTTCCACTTTTTATGGCACATTACCAGTATCATAAGTTTATGTCTTATTATTTCTGTGCAAAGCTGCACGACAGATTAAATGCAAATAAATCAAACTTCATATATGAGAGCTTCGTGTTATTATACAGATTTCAATGTTCTTACTTTCATTTAGAGTCTATTTTGAAACCTGTACAATACTTTAATGTGAAAAAAAACACCAATCCATTTTTACTCTCTCTTGCTGCAGCACTGCGGTGCTCACTGAGTGAAAACCAGTAATGTTTCCTCCGACATGCCAGTTGGCGAGTCGGAAGGTGGAGGAAACCCGCTTTCCACTGCTCTTTCTGACTCCGCCTCTCCGATAGACATGCCCACTTCACACAGCAATTGTCCAATAGCTGTAGGGGGTGTGTCATTATGTCATACCTGTCAACACTCCTGTTTTTCCCGGTTTCTCCCATAGTTTCACCCCCTCTCCCACCATGCTCCTGTTTGGTAATTTCTCCTGTAAATCTCCATATTTTGACAGTTATAAAGAATCGTAATTGGCTCAATCAAGTTGTTTCGGTCATTATGTGGTGCACCCCCTGGTGGGGCGTGGAGGTATTACAAGTGTGGCGCGCTTGCCAGGGGACACCTGAAGCCAAGCGGAACTAAAATTGACTGAAACAGTAACCTGTGAAGATTACAGAAACATACAGACAGAATTCCTCTTTAAGTTTAGGAAAAGTACCATCATCGCTATTTATATGATTAATCGCATTGAGATTACAAACATAAACACACACACACACACACACACACACACTAAGACGCCGGCTTTTTACCCCACTTCCACTGTGGACATTCTGAACAGGTAAAAACACGGCTGCTTTCTGACTGGGAGTCAAATAAGGATCCTTTAAGTCAGACCAAAGTCCATCGTCTGTGTGTAAATGAAGTGTAGATAGAGTTGAAAAACTAAAACTTTTCCTCATTCATGCGTGACGGTGTCCCGGAAACCTCTGAACAACCCCCCAGATTCCCCAGACCCCACTGTGGGAGCCACTAACCTACTTCAGTTTTAGGTTATTTTTGCCTTGTGATGCTGAAATTTATCATTTTTAGCATCTATGCAGAGAAGCCACGGAAACCGAAGATGCTACCTAGATGCCTTTAAAGCCGAAATACATCAAGTTTTTTTTTTTTTTTTANTTTTTTTTTTTTTTTTATTACATGTTGTACTCAGACTGGATCACATGACCCGTTACCTGTTTGACAGGTAGCTCAGTAATGAGTAATACTGACTTAACCAGGAAGTCCACCTGAGATTCAGAGTTTCTTTTGCAAGGGAGAAACTGGCGGAGACAGCAGCATCCAAAAAGCTGCACATGTTGCACAAACAACACAAAGATATAACAATATAACATAAAATAACAATATTGATAACAATATAACAGAATATAATAATATAACAGAATATAATAATATAACAGAACATAACAATACAACAATATAACAGAACATAATATAACAATATAACAGAGCAGTATGACAACATCAAATTACATACGATAATAAAAAAGGACATTTAAAAGCACAAAAACGTACAAACAAAAATCAAGTTGAAAGAAATTCCATAACAGACTAAGAAAAATAGGAACGAGATCTGATAGCTCTAACAATGAATGTAAAATCAGGCAGTTTTGTCATTTGTAGGTCATTTTTTCTTCATCACAGTGTGAAGATGAAGGGCGGCGCGCTGACCTTTCTGCTCAGAGTTCACAGCTTCGCCTCCGTCCATATTAGAATACAGAGCGATGCTGCTGCTACATGCCCTTATGCACCAGCACATTTCC
Organism: Lucifuga dentata; assembly: GCA_014773175.1. Classification (NCBI taxonomy): domain Eukaryota; kingdom Metazoa; phylum Chordata; class Actinopteri; order Ophidiiformes; family Bythitidae; genus Lucifuga; species Lucifuga dentata. Next base: position 18,422 of record VXCM01007254.1, read on the forward strand.
CAGCATGCATCACAGAGGGAGAGAGGATGCTGAATGGAGATGAGAGGAAGGAAAGAAGGGTTGAGAATGGGGGATGGATGGATGGACAGATGGAGGATAGGAAGGCTGAAAGGGAAGGGAAATGAGTCTACAGCATGAGAAGAAGGGGGGTGGGGATGGACAAAAAGAGAAGTAAAGAGGAAGGAGAGAGAGAGAGAGAGAGAGAGAAAGAGAGAGAGAGGGAGAGAGAGGGAGGGAGAGAAAGAGAGAGAGCCACAAGATAACAGTGGACAACAGCGTGGATATGAAGGTGAGTCATGTGACAGGAAGGACTGATGCTGTTTGTGTTATTTTACAGATTCACAAAACGAGCCAGATAACAGTAAAACATCTCTCTCTCTCTCTCTCTCTCTCTCTCTCTTCTTTTCAATGCTGCAGTGCTATTCTAAGAGACATTTCATCCCACATTCTGCCAGAGAGGGAGGGAGTGAATGGATGGAGAGATGGAGGGATGAAGGGAGGAGAGATGGAGTGTGTGTGTGTGTTTGTAGGGGGTCATGAATGCGCTGTCAGGGGGTTTCTGTGTCTTTAACACACTTCCTGCTAGAGAAAGAGAGGCAGGAAGACAGGCAAATATACAATCAAATACAGGCAGAGAGACAGATAGTAGCTGTAGTGAAAAATACATTTTTTGCAAACCTGTCATTCTATGCTGTGCTTATTTTAATATTGAAGCATTCTCCCTGAATTAATGACTTAATTAGGAAACTTTTGGTGCATGAAAATGTCTTTGTTTTTTTGTTTTATTTTTGGTTAGTCAGACCAAAGTTTTCACACACATGAATAAATGTGAGCCTGGGGGGGGGGGGGGNTTTTCCATATGTATTTCTCTGAACTGTAGTTTGTCAGTTTCTAAGCACAATATGGCAGATCAGCGCGTTGACAGATCGGCTCTGCTTCTCTGAATGTTTGAATCACTCAGGGAGGTATTACTCATACTTTTAGGTTTTATAACACACGCTGCTTAAAATAGCTGCGTTTTGAAGTGCATTTTATTTGGGATTACTGCACATTTTAATGAAGCTTAGAAGAGCTGAAGCCTTTAAAAGGTTGCATCATCGAATTACCTCTTTGTGATATTTGAAAATCATGAAATTTATCAAACCTGTATTGAAAAAATAAAATCAGGAGTTTGGAGATGTACAGTTCAGCATTTGTAAGGATCATATATGTAGACAAGAAGACAGGAAAGCAGAAGACAGGAAAGCAGAAGACAATCAGACGCAGGAAGACAGGATGAGCAGCGAGACAGGCTGTATGTTTGTCAGACTGTCGGTGGATCAACAGAATTTTAGGCAATTAGAGACAGATATATGAGTGTATAGCACATGTAGCAAGACACATGGCTAATCCAAGCAGGAAGACTGGCCAAACAGCCATACTTAAAGGACTATACTAGTGATTTTGCATGTTTGAGCCTAATAAATACTACCTGCACATCCATTTCCCATAACACTTTAGTTAAACTGTTATTTTGCTAAATCCACTAATCATTCAAAATAAAATATTCAGGTGATACACCCACATTAAAATTCAATATTTTGCCTTCTAAAACTTATGTTGTAGAAGGGTTGGGCATTAATTTCTCGGTAAAAGCTGTCTTCTGCTGGGACTTTATTCCCTGACGGAGATGTACATTTTCTGTTGGATTAGTTAAATTAAGTAACTTCAACAACAAAAAATATAAAAGTTGTTTGTTCACTATGATGGATTAATGATCTCACATTTCAAGTCTCTACGAGTTGATTTTAATAGCGTTTTGGAAAGACTGAAACAATGGCTGCCTGGAAGGTAGGAAAAGCAATTCTAATATTTACCACTCCTGGGAAAAGGTTGGCAGTAATGTAACATGTATACAGATTGTATTTATTGGGCTCAAAGATGCAAAATCACCAAAATGGTCCTTCAAGGTATGTGTTCTTGGCACGATTTATGTTGGCAGGTCATAGGTCACATTTGGGTCTGTTTGGAGGAAGTGGTCTTTGTAAAGAGACTCTGAAGTGGTTCATTTATAGTGTAAACAGGATTCAAACTAGTTCTGAGTTTCTGAGCGATCTGCCACTTCCTGTTTGTTTCCAAATCCTGACATTTACAGAAAATTCCTGAAACAAGCTCATTTGTACTGGGAAACAAACTGGAACAGACTTCATTAAAGGTCAGATTCTTGTGCTGTGGCAGCTTTCATACCCTTTATTCCTACATGGCATGCAAGATGATTCGTTTAGAGAAAAAAAGTGGCAAGAGACTCTCAGTAACTGTGACTTTAAATGTTCTAATTCAGAGTTTGAAGAGTTGACACAGACTACTTCCTGGATCACAGTAACCTAAATAGCTGGATTCTCTGTACTGGAAAGTTCTCGATGCTTGCTGGCTTCACATCAGTCTGTCTGGCCTCCGGGGGCTTTTCCAGCCCGCTTCCTCTGATGCTGTAATTAAAGAACCCCACTGACAAACAGCTGAACTCTGCCCATGTCAGAGCCCAGCAATTTATACATCATTTACATTAAAATAAAAAGAAATATATTCATAAAAATCATTCTTCATCAGCCACACATGCCACCATAGCATGTACATGTACATGTATGAGCAAAGGTCATGAAAAGGTCATGAAAGTTGCTTAGTCATCAAAGTGATTTTAAAAATTTTATTTGTGCAATTTTATGTTAAGCCCCTCCCATTCCTGGACCTCAAATATGTAAACACACACACACACACACACATCTGTGGTCTCTCCTTTTGCCCTTCTGTCAGATGAGTCCACATAGCATCTGTCACGTCTCTGCTCTCTGCTTATTAAAGTCACGGCTGCTCGTCTCCTCTGCCAGATGATGTTCAACATAAACTCATATATATTTTCTATTTTTCCTTCAGAAAAGCAGCATCTCAAGGTTATTCAAGCATTCAAGAAACAGGTTCTATATAGTAAAGTTACTCCTAGCGGCTTAAGATTTGGGAGACTTTTTAGCGATTTTTACTTTGCAGAGAGTTTATCATTTGGATCCAGCAGGTCTGTTAATGTATATGTTATATGTTAATATGTTAATATGATCCTACTGCAGTTCTGCATAGACATGCATGACGTAGTGTTTCAGCTCAGCCCAGAACTGCAGTGGATCCATGTTAACATGTTTGAGTTACACCTGTAGGCGTGTAGGAGACATTTGTAATTATTGTGTTTAACCCTCTGAGTCTCAAATACATTTTTCAAGAAAATTCTTCATTCAAGAAAAAAAAAAGTTTTAAATTTTCTACTTGATTCTATAAGATGCTAGAAAATAAAAGAAAGTCTCTCACCAATCAGCAAACAATGTGTTAAAAATGACTTTAGACTCCAGAGGGTCAATAAAGATTCTGGTATGTTACTCAGTCTGTGATTAAAGGACCATACCAGCCATTTTGCAAGTTTAGTTTGAGCCTAATATATTCAGTTTTCATACATGTAACGTTCCTGACAATCATTTCCCAAAGCATACTACTGGAACGGTGAATTAAAAATGTTTTTCCTACCTTCCAGACCTCCATTGGTTTCAGTTCATTCTCTATTAAAATCAACTTGTTGATACTGTAAACGTTCTTGGGATAGGTAATCCATCATCACCAACAAGACGTGTATTCAGGTTTTTTTAGAAGTTATGTAATTTTAGTGTTTAAGCTCAATAAAAAGCGTGGAGTGAATGTATGCCTCCACCGGGGAATATAGTCCCAAAAGAAGACCTGCGTTTATGGAAAAATTTAAAGGACCGTGACTTCATAAGGCTGTGTAACTATTAGCAGGAGAAACATGGATTTTTAAGGTGGGTGTATCACTTGAATATTTGATTTTGAAAGATTAAGAGATTTAGCAAAATATCAGGAAAGCTGAAATACGGTTTTATCCTTTGGGAAATGATTGTCAGTAACGTAACATGTATGAAAATTGAATATATTAGGCTCAAACATGCTAAATGGGTGGTATGGTCCTTTAATTATAGATACAGTGTACATTGATATTGATATATTTTTTTAAATTTTATATTTATTAAGTTGAATTGAAATTCAGAGCTAGGTTACAGAAGCTTTGGGTGCACCCATCATCTAAAACAGGCCAGAGAGGATCATAAACCAGGAAGAGAATTAAAGAAAAGTGTTTCTATTAATTGTTTAATTTTTTATTACTTAAGTTGTGATCACTTTTATTTTACATGGTCCCAGTTTTATATATTTTCAGTCTCCAGTATGATTATTTTATACTGTGAATTGGACCTTCCTCGCCTCATCTCTCAGAGTCGTATCTATCTGATCCTGGTCTAAAATATGCAGTTATCTGTCACTATTTTTTATTATATATAACTATATACAGTAGATGGGTACTACTGTGCTACACATCCCTTATGCAAAGGTTGACTGATAAGTTCTAAGCCTGGAATAGAAAGCTCTAAAGGCTGAATTATGCTTTCCTCACTTTGCAGAGATGTGATTAAGCAGACGTGTGGAGTGATATTATCCCAAACTGTAGGGGGCAGTGCATCAAAAACTCAGCCTGCAGCACAGAGTATCATAGAAGAAGTCAGTTGTTTGTGTTTGCCTGTGAGCTTCTGTGTTTACTGCTGCTGCTGCTGCAAACAAGAAAGAGGCGATGGTCGGTGTCTTAAATTGTTTTCATGCCTTCAGGCACAGTGTCTCTTCTTTTCCAAGATTTTGTGAGATTTCATGCCAGGAATTGTTTATCATCCAGTCTTTCATTGAGGGGTCGTACAGATTCCCTACGAGCAGCTCGGTAGAAAATCTGAGATGTGTGAAAAGATGCTGAGCAGACCTCATCCAGTGGGCTGTCTTTCTGTTCTTCCTGACTCAGAATTTATGTGTTGTCCAACAGAAACTTCACCGTCTCGACATGCTCGAGAGATTTTAGTCTGTTTTATTGAAGTCCAGAAAGTCCACAGCCCACATATGACATCATCATCATCATCTGATGATGAGAAATGGGTTCCAGCTAAAGCCTTTTTCATATTTAGGAACATGAAATCAGGTGAATAGTGAGTAGTGAGGGTACAGACGTAGTTCAAAGCTGGTGCATCGTTAGTTTGTCGTTTCTCTGCCTCACAGATCTTTGGTTTATAATCATTTAGCTCAAATGAATACAATCATTCAATTCTTTCCACAAAACATTTACAATCTTTGCTCATTTTCTCGTGCAGCAGGCTCAGAAGTTATCAGTCAACACTTACGTCAGTATTACCAAACTCAACAGAAGCAGAATGCCTGTTTACTTTAAAAAACCTGCATGTTGTGTTCTTCTCTTGCAGCGTGAACTCCAGCCGACAAGGATCAAAGAGGAAACAGACGGAATAAAGAGGAGTAGAAGAAGAGTTGATCTGATCAGGATTTGGATCCAGAGGGATTTTCTCTGCTGCTTTCAAACCAGAGGCTGCACACTAATTATTCTGACTCTTTTTCCTGTCTTGATGTTGGGGTCGAGGGTTTTAGACCTGGTCCCCTTTCCTCTGCCATTTTACTCCAAACGAGACCAAAACCAGGTGCCAAACTGACTGTGTCGAGAAGCAAAAAAAAAAAAAAAAAAAATCAATCCACAACACCGCAAAAATCACCAGATCATCCAGAAAGTCATCGCATTTATTATACCATTTAGCTTTGAATATCTGAACTGGGAGCATATTGTTCCAGAGAAAAATCCATCAGAGTTTTGTCGTCTTCGATCTGTTTTTATGCTAAAACAGAAATTTTGTTTTATACCGCGGCGATGATCGGTGCATTATTGGTACAAAGTGCTTTATAACTCATCCTTTATTTTGTGTTACGGTAAACTGCGATAATTTACCGCTTTGCTTTGATGCTGACTGATGATTTTTAGTTTTCGACAACACATAACCTGACAAATCAAAGCATCACGACTGCCGCCGCTGCTATCTGAAAGGCTTTGAGCTCACCTCCGTCCTCGCCGTCAAACACTGTCGACACGTTGCCTCTTTCTTCCAGTGGCGTATGTGACTTGTTGTCATTTTCTGTTTCTTCCGTACGATCACACGACGCCGAACAACCTACAAAAAACCCTTTATCTCAACCGCATTCTTCCTTTTATTCTTCTAAAAAAAACATGCAATTTAAAACTTTTCACTTTTGAGTTTATAAAACAACATAGCCTAAAGCCATACTGAACACCAGCCATTAAAAAAAACTTTTCACATTTACAAAACCTCACAATGTTTGAGATTTCTTCATCAAAGCGATGTTGAAATGCGTCGGTCCACAAACACGTTCAGGGAGTCACCGAGCAAAACCGCCGTTTCACACCTTTAGAGACAAAACCTTTGTACGGCCGATTTTTCTACCTGCATCTTTCTAGCTCACGCTTTGTATTAAACCGTGACCGGACAGTCCCGCGCTTTCCAGTGTGGCCCCGCGTGAGAATCCTGACTTCCTGTCACGTGTTCCTCTGTGCTGACGGATGAATCCGGACACTTTCATGTCTGTTCTGTGGGCAGAACCTCGCTGCCCTGCTAGAACCGGGCCCAAGCCCTCCTTCGTTGGGTTCTGTTGGGCCAAACTAAATTCAGAGCAAAGACACTCACATAAGAGCATCAAACGCACATAGATCTGCTCATTTTATCGCTCTTGTGCTTCCCGCTCTCCTTTCTGTCAATTTCTCACCACGATTTTATCTTTTTATTTCACCAACTACAAATGCCTTGCTGCATCCATGTAATTCATCTCGTCGTCCGTGTTGTTAAAGATTTGATGCTGCTTATCGTTTAGCAGAACCTTTTTCCCTTGAACTTGACTAATCAATCTCATTATCCTCTAAGGAGTATTCCGCTGTAATTCATAAACCAAAACCTTTACCAATTCTCTCTCAAAACCTTTCTATTTCACTAAATTTCTGAAGGGGAAGAGTGTGTTTGCTGGCGATTCGCGCATAATTCAAGAGAAATAAACTAGCTAGTGCCAAAATCAGCAAAACACAAAGCTGAGATCAGAGCCAGACCTGCAAAACTGGACTATTTGATTTGATTCCAAACAGAGAAATATGAATATGAATACAGCCAGCATGTGCTGAAGCTCCTTCAATGTGAAAACGTAAAGTTTACATGCAGCAAAATGTTTACAGAATAGATTTGTGAATTGAAACGTTCGTGCCATAAAGCGACTTCCAGAAACCTCTTCAAAAGGAGAGAGACTTTTTTTGGGAGTTTACAGTTTCCACACACTCATTTTGTTTACATAAAAATTAAAATTACTGCCTCTTTTTAAAATATATAACCAATAATTTTGGTTTATCAACTGTAAAATGACATTTTATTGACTGACCATATTAAATATCAACACCTGCTGCCGTAAAACATCCATATCATTCTGTATTTTTACTGGTTGAAGACTTGTTTTCGGTTGAATTTAGATAGGTTATTTTAAAACTATAGCCATTACGCAGACGGATGTTATAGGGCCTGAAAACATAAACCTCAATGTTTACAAAAGCTGCTTATGGGATGGATTTCTGTTTGGAGAGAAATGTTTACATAAAAATGAAAGAGTGAAATGCCAAATTCACACAACATCGCTTGAACAAACTGAATCTGTGCAGCAACAAGCGATAATTCATCATACTGGAGTAAAAACTTCCCGCTGAAGGTTTTTATAACTCGAGGACGAACTCGTTGTTGGAAGAATTCAGTGAATCTGAGCTGTTTATTAGATTTTTTTTTTTTTTGCTAACAACAGCTGCAGAACTTTTGTGATTTAAAAAAAAAAATGAAACCTACAGTTTCAAGTAGGGCGTTTTTCATGGCCCTCCTTGTCCTGTTTCTGTCCTGCCTCATCGTTTCCACGGTAACGCTCGCCACTGCTGGCAGCAGCATCAGCAGCAGCTCTGCAGCTAAAACCAGCACCACCTTGTTCCTCCTCACCGGCTACAAGCCGCCGCTGCCGCCGCTGCCAGCTGGACCCAAAGTCGCGCCGAAAGCAGCGGAGGTGGAGGATGGAGATGATCCCTCCATCAAAGCTGCCGAACTCCCTCCGAAGCCCCTCCCTCAGACCATGTTGCCAAGGAACATGACGGCGGCCGACGCCCTGAAACCTCCGCTCGGTGCCGCCCAGGTGGCTCCGCCTCCCAGACGTCTGGTGGNGACGCCCTGAAACCTCCGCTCGGTGCCGCCCAGGTGGCTCCGCCTCCCAGACGTCTGGTGGACGTAGACGTGTGCAGGTACATTTTTGTGCTGTTTTTGTTTTCATCTCAAAAGCCACCTTGAACTGTCCACAGCTTTCAGGACTCATTCATCCAGGTCAGACAGAAATGGGGTCTTGGATCAGAAATATCCTTGAAAGTTTCATGTCATTCCGTTTCTTTCTTAAACTGCCTCTGAAAGGACCGTTGTGTCCACAGAAAGTGGATCAGGCTAAAAATGTTCTCTGAAAGCGAAGTGGCCTAAATTTCTTCCCCTATTGCGTTTGTGATGGGACGTGTCCATTTGATAACCCCAATATGACTCCCGCTCTCACCTCCACGTCTTACGCTGAACAGCGCTGTGAAAAATCTCCTGATTTTGACTCCTAAAAGTCTAATTCATGGTTTGCTCCGGTTCAAATGATTCGGGGTTCGTTTGGGCGGGTCTGAACACAGAACTCATGCAGGGCTGCAAACCAAACCAGCTGCACCGAGTCCAGCTCCAAACGAACTCCAGTGTTTCCTTTACTGAACATGATCACAAGTCAATCTATTGATCTGCTGATTGATTGAGAAACGTAGAGAGTTATGTGTATGATTAACGTAAAGTTTAGTTTACATTAGATGCTCTCAAACAGTTATTAAACTGTCTCATTCTTTGGACCAGATGATGACAACGACAAGAAAATTATCCCAATTCCATCTTTGTTCCATATTATTTAATTTCTCCGGCATAGTAAATCTTTTCCTGTCTTGATTTTCTTTCTCCCGCCCCCAGACATTTCTGACCAATGAGAAGAGAGAGTGTTGTCACATGACTTCTGCTGCTAGATTTTGGTTTCTATTGAATTTTTTTTTTCCGTGTGAAATGAACCAAACCAAACTGACGATTTAGACAGATAACAGGTCTGAAAACACTGCATCCAAAGATTTTATGCTTGTTTTAACAAATAAGACATTAAGGACTTAATTTAATATAAAAAATGACTAGATAAGATCAATATTTCTGCAGTGGCGTCAGATACTGTAGATTTGGTGAGTAATTTCTTGCTCTTTTTTTTTACTTTATTTTTATTGATAAAACAACATGGAACATAAGTGAGATGTATCCTCATTATACATTAAGGGAAACATATAAACAATATATACAATAATTTATATAATATACCTATATACTTGAGCCGATCTCGATTATAAGCCAACCCCCGATTTTGACCTGCAAATTTAGATTTTTAAAGAATCCCGCATATAAGCCGACCTCCTGATGTTGTTCCATTTGTTCAGCAAATTTTCTGTTTTTTCTGAGAATTGTCATAGTATTCCTGTGATTTTCTGAAAATAATTCACGTACCGGTAAACATGATATTTATTTCAGCAGCTGATTACCATAACTGACCAATCACAGCAGAGCTTACTGGCTGCCGCAAAATGTGCTGAATAAGATGTTTAGTCAGGAAATATCTCATTCTAAGGTATGATTTAAACTATTTTCCATGGGTAGTGGTAATGGGTAGTATTCCCACCTCTGGAAATTTCCTTGTCTGATTTGAATTTCTCGTGTATAAGCCGACCCCCGATTTGCTTTGTGAAATTTGGTTAAAAAAAAAACTCGGCTTATACTCGAGTCTTTATGGTATATAAACAAAATATAAGCAATTGCATAATTTCTTTATAAACCCACTGAACTCTGCTCCACAGGGGTTACTTTGACGTTATGGGTCACTTTGACAACACGTTCAACTGCTCCAAGGACTCCTACATCTACTGCTGTGGAACCTGCCACTACCGCTTCTGCTGCGAGCACCAGAGGAACCGGCTGGATCAGGACTCCTGCAGCAACTACCACTCCCCTGAGTGGGCCGACCCACAGGTCCCTGTCACGGTGCCCACGGGAAACCAGCCTGACCCAGGCGTCGAGACCGTCCCGCATCAGAACAGCAGGTCGGAATCTGGCCTGCTTTGTTCCCCATTAGTTTTCAGAGAAGTTTTAATTAAAAGTACATTCTTTTTGTGATATATGGGTCAGCAGATATAATTAAGGCTGTGTAAAAAAAAAAAAAAAAAATTGAAAACTTTTCAAGAAATGCTCCGTGCCTGTTTCTCCTTGTTACGTCCCTCACTGTGTAAAAGGTCTGTTACCGTGTTTTCTTTTTTTCTTAGCTCTTCTAACTCCTCCTCATTAAAACTGGTAGAACATGATGTGAATGCTTCTATTTTTCTTATCTTCTGTAAGTCGTTCACTTTACATGACTCATATTTTAGATTACCATGACGATGAGTTCATATCAACTAAACTGACAATGATTAATCATTGATTATTTGCTGTTCATATTATTCTGTAATATTTCCTTGTGTTTGGTCTTTGTAATTTACCTGCAGCTCCTATTGCACACCAGGAGGTTTGAGGAGAGGGAATCTCTCTTTGAATCGCCTCTCCTGAGGTTTCTTCCATTTTTTCCTCATCTTCTCATAGAATTTGGACTGGTCGGAAATCGTGTATGTGTGGCTCTGTAAAGACCTTTGAGACATTATATGTGATCCTGGGCTACAAATTAACTAATAATAATAATAACTTTATTTGTGTAGCACCTTTCAGAACAAAGTTCTGAAAGGTGCTAAGGGACCATATCACCATTTTGCATGTTTGAGCCTAATAATATATATATATGTATATATCTATATCTATAGAGATATATATATATATAGATATATATGTATATATATATATGTATGTATATATATATAGATATATATGTATATGTATACATATATATATATATGTATGTATGTATATATATATAGATATATATATATAAATCATTTCCCAAAGGATAAAACCGTATTTCAGCTTTCCTGATATTTTGCTAAATCTCTTAATCTTTCAAAATCAAATATTCAAGTGATACACCCACCTTAAAAATCCATGTTTCTCCTGCTAATAGTTACACAGCCTTATGAAGTCACGGTCCTTTAAATTTTTCCATAAACGCAGGTCTTCTTTTGGGACTATATTCCCCGGTGGAGGCATACATTCACTCCATGGTTTTTATTGAGCTTAAACGCTAAAATTACATAACTTCTAAAAAAACCTGAATATACGTCTTGTTGGTGATGATGGATTACCTATCCCAAGAACGTTTCAAGTATCAACAAGTTGATTTTAACAGAATGAACTGAAACCAATGGAGGTCTGGAAGGTAGGAAAAACATTTTTAATTCACCGTTCCAGTAGTATGCTTTGGGAAATGATTGTCAGCAACGTTACATGTATGAAAATTGAATATATTAGGCTCAAACATGCAAAATGGTGGTATGGTCCTTTAACTTAAACAATTGAATACAATAGAAAATAGAACAGTAATAAAAAGTTTACATATTAAAACAAATAAAAACAGTAATAAATAGCAAACAACAGTTAGCACTAGTTGAGGAAAAGCCTTATAATAAAAGTTTTAAGATGAGTTTTAAAGGAAGACCCTGGTTTTGCTGATCTGAGATCCTCTGGCAGGAAATTCCAAAGCTTCAGGGCACGAACAGCAACGGCCCGGTCAGCCTAGACTTGACCCTTGACCTGAACTAATTTTAATTCCTCTGACCGCAGCACGGCGTACGTGATTGGAGGCGTGATTTCCTTCACGGTGGTGGTCGCCGTGGGCGTTAGGATTGCCTTCAGCAAGGTGGCGCGCCGCCCACGCAACAGGGAGATCAACATGCCCAGGTGAGACCAGGACACACCTGTTTGGTTTCCTTAGCAGCTTAACCCTCAGGAGCGACGCAGAGTCGTCCATGAGTCCTGGCATTCATGGTTCTTGTGTTTTCACGTTTACCGTGCATGACAACCACACCAGGACTCATCCCCACTTCCTGGATTGGTCTTCTTTCTAGCCTTCAGTCGCAAAGGTTTTTCCACTTGATGTGACAGGAATGTTTCATGAAACATCTCCTACCTGGAAATGGCAACCACTGGGTGTTTCTTTTTTGTTTTTTATCTCTCACAGAGGAATCATATGTGTCCCAGTACTTCCTCACCATGTTTGTTTTTCTGTCCTCTCTCTCTCTCTCTCTCTCTCTCTCTCTCTCTCTCTCTCTCTCTCTCTCTCTNCTCTCTCTCCATTTCTACCTCTCTTCCTCCGCGACTCTTTGCTTGGCCAATCGCTGATGAAAATTCATTTCAAATTTCAAAAATTTCAAGTTTTGAGTGGTCACAATTTCTGCACACCCACTGCGTCCATGTTGAATAAACCAACCTTCAGGCCCTCAAGTGATGGAGGGAGAGAGAGAGNGAGAGAGAGAGAGAGAGAGAGAGAGAGAGAGAGAGAGAGAGAGAGAGACCTCACTCATTTGTCTATCAATATTCACATCACAACTTCACTCTCAAACACATTTTCAGATTTTTCCTAACTACATGAAAATTAAGATAGCATTTTCTAGAATCCCAGTTTCCTGTTTTCCAGAGTAAGATTCTTTCTCTATCCAGTACAAACTCTTCTAAAACCTTCCAGGAATTAGTGATCTGACATTTTTTTCCTCTCCGTCCCTCTCGTCCTCGTCTGTCTGTTTCTCGGCCGTCTCAGGTCGCTGGTGGACATCCTGCGTCACCAGTCCAGCCCGGTTCAGCTCGGAGAGAGGAACAACGCCGCCATGATGACCACCGCCTCAGATGGACGAACGTCCAAAAACCTGTACACCCCCATGCTGCAGAGCAAAGACAACCGCAGTGAGTAATGCCCACTTCCTGCTACAATAACGTCAGCATCCAGGTCGCATTTAAGGTGGAAACGCTGCGTGTGTTGTAAATAATTTGTTGCTCTTTTGCAGAAGTTGATGTCTAATTAAAGGACCATACCGGTGATTTTGTATGTTTGAGCCTAATATATTCAATTTTCATACATGTAACGTTACGGACAATCATTTCCCAAAGCATACTACTGGAACGGTGAATTAAAAATGTTTTTCCTACCTTCCAGACCTCCATTGGTTTCAGTTCATTCTGCTATTAAAATCAACTTGTTGATACTGTAAACGTTCTTGGGATAGGTAATCCATCATCACCAACAAGACGTGTATTCAGGTTTTTTTAGAAGTTATGTAATTTTAGTGTTTAAGCTCAATAAAAAGCGTGGAGTGAATGTATGCCTCCACCGGGGAATATAGTCCCAAAAGAAGACCTGCGTTTATGGAAAAATTTAAAGGACCGTGACTTCATAAGGCTGTGTAACTATTAGCAGGAGAAACATGGATTTTTAAGGTGGGTGTATCACTTGAATATTTGATTTTGAAAGAGGTTTCGCAAATTATCAGGAAAGCTGATAATTATCCTTTGGGAAATAATTGTCAGTAATGTAACATGTATGAAAATTGAATATATTAGGTTCAAACATGCATAATCACTGGTATGGTCCTTTAAGCTTTTTCACCCTCCAGGAAGTTTTTTTTTTTTCTATTTTGCTGAGGTTTGACATGTTGTATTACTCATATATGATCAGTTTCAGTTATTGTACCGTTTAATATTGTGATGTTGTATGAGTCGTGTATTGTGGGGGAGGGGCTTAATGTCAAAAGTCCACGGCCATTTTTAATTCCCTGTCTTGGATCTCAACTGGAAAAGAGGAAAAATACGGAGAGCCTTAAGTCCTAAATACCTTTTTTTATTTTATAGTTCTTGTGCACAAGATAACAACTTGTGTGCACAAGATGAAAAAAAATTGTTATTCAGGACTTTGAGGGCGCCGCAGAAAAGCAGAAAAGTGAAAGCAGAAAGTCGGGGAGGGACTGTCTTTCTCTCCCCTGTCCCTGTCTCTCTCTCTATCCTGTCTCTCTGTCTCTCTCTCTTTCTTTCTCCTGACACAAATGCTTACTCTACACGCCTCGTGTCACTCGAGCGGTTGGTTGTCCATCAGTTTGTCGGCTCTGCTCTGTTGCAGCTGGAAACGTGCACCGCCATTTTAACCAGCAGGGCTCTGCTCCCAGCCCCAAACACGCTGCTACCATCGGTAAGCCTCGGGGCTAGCAGCGCAAGCGGCGGCGTGCTGAGCCGCGTGGCCGTACGGTCACACCGTGTCTGTCTTGTTGCTATGATGGCTTGTTGTCCTGCACTCTTAGCACAGGTGTGTCCTTGTCAACATTACCTGAGCGCAACACACATTTATGTTCTCTGCAGAACAGCTAACTTCCTGTTCAGCCTCATTATGGCTTTCGCTTCTTTTCTTTCATTGCTTTTTTTTCTGAAAAGCTGAAACGTGTTTCCGGGATTCTGTATTTATTTTTTTTTAATTCTCTTCTTTGTTTATTTATTTATTTATTACACAATTGAAAAAAAGACATTTCACAAAAACAACAGACTGACCTATCCAAGTAAATTATGCAAAATAACAAAAAAGAAAGCAAAAAAACCCAAATGAGACAATAAAACAAAAAATATAAGAATAATGAAAAGTGAGCTTAACTTAATACTTAGAAGGACAATATAATTTAGACACGTTAATTCATACAAAATCTTTTTGATTTAATATAACCTTATATTAATTTCATGACATTTCCTCTAAAATCTTTAATCTTCTCAGCATTTGAAGCATTATGAGAAGCAAAGAACCACAATGTTCTGAGTAAATTAGTTCCTCATTTAATTCTAAACTTTTGGTCCAAATAACATTATAATGAGGCTATTTTTTAGTATTTTTGCAAAAAATGTAGGAATAAAAATAAATGAGATGCTAAATATTGTTACTGTCTTAGATACTCATTTATCTGAGCACAAGGACAGAAAACCTTATGAAGTTTCAGCTTTTCAGAAATCCTGATGAAAATACATTCATAGTAAAATCCAGCGATTCTGGAAATTCTTATTATTTATCTTATCTTATTTGTCTTATCTTATTATTCTGTGTTAAATGTGTGTTGTTCTACATATACGTGTTGAAAATGACGCCTTTTATCAGAGTGTGTCCCTAAAGGTTGTCTGGCCTTTCCTCTGCTTAATGCAAGCCTTGTCTGCANCACCACCACCACCACCACCACCAGCACAAAGCCTGCTTCCAAAGTCCCAGAGTGCTTCCTCTTCTTCCTCCTCCTCATCTTCCTCTCCGTGTAGCGTGACGTATGCGTTCACCAGCAGACGCTACATGTGAACGGAGGCCTTAGCCGAAAAAACAATGCTAGTTAACTGTTTATGCATCCCTGAAGGCTAATTTGGTACACTGATGATGGCTGCCATGGAATCCTGAAAAAGGTTTCCATGGAAATATGATTGGTTACCATGGAATCACCCTTATCAAACATTTGGCTGAACCACACCATTTATCCTGAACTTTCTTAAGCTATTTTGGTGCCAATTAAGCCCACATGAAGGCAGCCAAGACAGAAAACATGCAGAGCTGCAGAGGCAGCAGCAGATATCACACACAAATGATGATTAGTTTAGAAATTATAAATTATTGCCAGAAATGTGCTGTGAAGTCCGTGTCTGCTCCGTGTTTCAGATGCGCCGCCTTGTTTCATCGCTATGTCAACCTGCTGCAGATAAAGTCATTTTTGCATTTCTGCTTGTTATGAATCTGACTTTTGTCTCCTAAAAAGCGGCACTTTACTTATGAAAAATCTTGAAATTTCTGCTAAAGCCTGCAACATTTCACCGTTACCAGAGGATCAGAAACTCTGCACACACTGAACTCAGGTCATTTTTCATCAAACTTCTTTGTCTTTGCTCCAGAAATATATCATTTTACATACAGATTCATTCTTTTTATACAACATAACACAAAAACATGCCTTTAGCATGTTATTTAATGTATTCTACAGCCATCGCCATGTTATATTTACTCATATAAAATGTGTACTCAAAGCTAGCATTGCTTTTTCCTGCCGTGTGTGTAACACACTCGGTACGGTCCGTGTGGTGTGTGTTCCCTCGGTAATGCTTAACAGAGGCATTATCGGCCATTATTGCCCATTACTGTCAGCGGTCAATGGCTGCTGTACGTCCAGCAGCAATCTTAACAAGATCCCGGCTCATAACCGTTATCACCCCGTATAGACTCCACGCCAAATACGTCTGTCTCAAAGACAGGAAACAACAGCAAATGGACAATTTTCCTGAGACACGCCATCTTTTATTGCCACTTAATATCGCTGAATTATCACACTTTAAAAAAAAAAAAAAAAGTCGAACGTTTTAAAAGACTTTGTTCAGCCTCTCATCATAAATGTCAGATCTCTGATTCCTCCTCAGTTGATGTGAGTCAGCAATGGGCAACATGTATGTTAATTTAAAGGTGACATATTAAACAGATTAAACAGATTTCCATGTTCTTATTTTCATTTTTAAAGATGTTTTAATGTACAAAAAACTGCATTGGACCACTTCTACTCTCGCTTGTTGTAGCACGGTTTTAGGTCCGGCCCCTTTAAAGAATCCGACCAGCGATCATGCAACCGAAAATCT
This sequence comes from Lucifuga dentata, assembly GCA_014773175.1. Lineage (NCBI taxonomy): Eukaryota > Metazoa > Chordata > Actinopteri > Ophidiiformes > Bythitidae > Lucifuga > Lucifuga dentata. The sequence goes on from VXCM01007254.1 coordinate 35,059, forward strand.
ACTGCTTTAGTGGTAAATTTCAGATTGTTTTTCCTACCTTCCAGACTGTCATTGGCTTCAGTTCATTCCAGTATGCAATAAAAATCAATTTGTAGAGACTTGAAACACGCTGAGATAAATAATCCATCACAGCAAACAACACGTCTGTTAGATGTGTTATTTAACTGATCCGACACGGAGCTGCACAGAAGAAATGTATGACTCCGCCAGGAAATATAGTCCCAGGAGAAGACGGCTTGTACTGACCGTGTCTTATACAATTATGCAAAAATGTTAGCAGGCAAAACATTGGATTTTAAGGTGGATTTATCATCTGAACATTTGATTTTGAAAGCTTAAGAGATTTGAAAAAATAACAGGAAAACTAAAATATAGTTTAATTTTTGGAAAATGTTTGTCAGTAACATATGGTGCAGGTTGTATATATTGGGCTCAAACATGCAGGATCGCCGGTATGGTCCTTTAAAAGCCTGCTCTGTTCTAATTGGCAAGCCATGACATGGGTAGATGCTGGCCAAAAATGATAACCTGCTAGCCACAAACTTTGTGGGTGTGTCTAACCAGGTGTGTGAGCAGGTAAATTCAAATGTGTTGCACGTTGATGTCGACATGTTACACAAGTAAAGGGCCAATCAGAACGCAGCTTTCAGGATTGATGAGTTTGTCTTTTACAGACATCAACCTCAACTTTTGACACTTTGACAACGTTCAACACAAACTCCTGCTATATCATAACATAAGCGTGATTTAAATATGTCCCCCTTAACGTTTAGAATGTAAAGCTTTTGTCTTTATATGAAGCTGCACACGTGTAAACATGCACCTGCATGTTGGCTCATTATAATGCTTTATGTTTGCTGTTTGCAAAATATAAATGTACTTAGCAATAATGAATATATATGTGTTGCAACAGCCCCTNCCCCCCCCCCCCCGCCCCCGCTAATCGATCTGATCTGTGCATTGATCAATGTGCTGCTTTTGCACTTTGCACTGATGTGAATGTACACGCGTGTTTATATGTGACGTGTTTATATGTATTTCTGTGTAGCTGATATGTTTGTTTAGAGCTCCAGCAGTAGATGAAGAGTACAGAGTATTTATAGATGGTCGCCATGGAGATGAGAGACACTTCCTGTGATTGCTGATCATCCAACAGATGTCATGCTTCTTCTTCTTCTTCTTCTTCTTCTTCTTCTTCTTCTTCTTCTTCTTCTTCTTTATATCTCCCCTTCTCTTCTTCTTTGCCCTTTTCTATCTCTTTATCATCTTCCTCTCCTTTTCCTCACCCAATTCCACTCTTCATGTTCCTCCTCCTCTTTCTTCTCTCTTTCATCTTTCCCCTTTCCATTCATCTGCTCTCTGTTTCTTTATGTTCTTCCCTCTTTTCCTTTCTCACTTGCTTTTCCTGTCTCTCTCTCTCTCTCTCTTACCATTATTTCTCTCTCTCCTCATTCTTCCCCTCTTTCATCATTCCCTTCTTTCCCTTTTCTGCATCCTCACATCTACTTCTCCCCTTTCTTTTCCTCCTCTGTTTTCTCCTCTTCATGCTCCATCCATCTTATTTATCTCTTTTTTTTATCTCCTCATTTCCTCTTTCTCCTTCATCTCATCTCCCTTCCCCCCCCCCCCNGGCGGCGGCGTAGGCGGAGTCATCAGACACAACAGCAGCCATCCCTCCTTCTCACACTCCTTCCACAACCTGGCCCAGCTGCCGCCTTCGTACGAGACGGCCATGAAACCTGAGATCAGCCGCTACAGCTCCCTGAAGAAACTGGGTGAGCTGAAGAGGGGAGGAAAGAAGGGAATGAAGAAGGGAAGCAAAGAGGAAAGGAGAGAGAGGAAGAGAAAAGCGGAAATAAGAGGAAGTTAATAGTGGAAATCACTTAGGGCTTTTGTGGGGTGCTACACATCCTCATGGCAGCCATATTGGAAGCGCTGAGTTCTTGTCACATGATATATAGTCACATGATGCAAAACCTGTAAAATCTGAGCATAATGTCACCCAGAGGAGTTTCATGCAGAGGAAGAACCAGATTCTCTTTCTGTCGCCTTCATAACTTACCGTAAATACTCAAGTATAAGCTGAGTTTTGTTTTTTTTTTTACCAAATGTCACAACGCAAATCAGGGGTCGGCTTATACGCAGTAATTCAAATCAGATCCCAGAGAAGGAAATTTCCAGGGTTGGAAATACTATCCATGTAAAATAGTTTAAATCATACCTTAGAATGATGTATTTCCTGATAAACATCTTATTCAGCACATTTTGCGGCGGCCAGTAAGCTGTGATCCATCAGTTACGGTAATCAGATGCTGAAATAAATATCATGTTTACTGGTAGGTGGATTATTTTCAGAAAATCACAGGAATACTATGACAATACCCAGAAAAACAGGTAATTTGCTGAACAAATAAACTGATGGAACAACAGGGGGCCGGCTTATACCTGTGCAGGTTTCTTTAAAAATCTAAATGTGCAGGTCAAAATTGGGGTCGGCTTATAGTCGAGTAGTTACAGTAAGTAAAACGCTGATCTCCTGCATTTTTGGATCTTTAGTTACATTATTAAGAAAATTTGTTCGTCCTATTTTAGGAGAAATGTTAATATTTTGGCTGCACACTGTTTTTCTTTGAGTTTTTAAAATCACAAAATCACTTAATGCAGCTTTACGATTTGACTCATTTAAAGGGACGTACACCTGCAGCACAGGTAGATCAGATATCCTTCTTTTATCTGGCCTGGTTGGTATTTCCTGTATTTATTCAGTATTTTATTCAGTATTTTAACATACCAATTCTCTGATAATCAGCGCTGTGCAGCAAACATGGCTGCTGGGAGATTTGTGATTCAGCTGCAAAGCCAAACAGTCGTCTTAGTTCAGCCTGGACGTGAAAACTGTTATGTGTCTGCTAAACAGGAAAAAACTGAAAGAAATGCAGAGGGGAGGGAGAAAGAGAAAAGAGATGGAGGGAGGGTGAAACGGACAATAGGAGAGAATAAATGAAAAGATGGAGTAAAAGAGAGGATTTTCAGAAATAAACTGCAATCCAAAATGTAGGGAGAAGCTACATGATAAGAATGATAAACTGGATAAATTAAAGAAAAGGAAGAATGGAAATTAAAGATTAAGAGAAGGGAGGAAAGATTGGAGCGTAAAGATGTAGAGTTTTATCTACGCGGAAGTGAGGAGAGGCAGCAAATAATGGATTCAGCAAATCGAGATACAGCAGGAAGGAAAGGGAGAAGAGACGGAGAGACGTGATGCTGAGAGGTCAGAATGAAGGGAGAGGCGGCGAAAGAAAGGAAGGATTGGAGGGAAAGATGTGGAGATACGGGGGGG
>VXCM01007254.1:38622-67555 GCA_014773175.1 Lucifuga dentata
TCTCTCTCTCTCTCTCTCTCTCTCTCTCTCTCTGTCTCTCTCTCTTGCTCTCTCTCTCTCTCTCTGACTGCAGGGGGATGGGAGTTGCCTCACCCAGCCTCAGCAGGCTGCGTGATGGATGGTTGTATGTGTGGGATCTTATGCATGTGGAAACGTGTTGTGTGTACATGCGTGTGCGTGTGCGTGCTGTGTTTATACGTGGAAGTGGAAGCAGTAATGAGGTGAAAGCGGAGTCCAGTGGCTCTTTGTTCAATCAAAGGGAGAACACGCTTCAGTGGAGCCTCCACTCGTTAGACGTCAGCCCTGTGGAGGTCGTCCACTTCCCCTCGTCTTCTCATTTTAAAACCTCTCGCTCCCGTTAATCTGCTGCTTCCTTTCATGCTTCCGATCATCAAACCGACTTCTAGAGCGAGGTAGATGTTTTGGAAAATGGGATATTTTCTTCCCCTTATCTTACAAATGTGAAAATTACATATTATAAGGTAACTATCATACCTCCACCAAGTAAAATAAAATCATTAAAGAGTCGATTTGTGGATTTAATTTTCCTCTGGATCTATAGCGTATATTTTAATCCATCAGATCTGGATCAGTAACTGAATCTGGATCTAAATTGCATCTGTTGATAGTCAGACAGAGGTAAAGTTGGTGTCTTATTTTCTAGAAACAGGCAAAAATGTCGACAAATGCCCTTTTTTGGAATGTTAAAGACAGGCATGCATTTCCTGTATCTTGATACGGACTGGCCTAAAAATCTAATTAACCGTTCATATCACCAATCCATTTTTTTTTTAAATTTTATTTGAACTGGATGTCCTGTAGATTTTATCACCATTATAAAAAGTGCATTACTGATAATGAGTTTCAGAGTTTTTTTGTTTTATTTATCAGATTATTAATTGTCTGATTTTGTGGAAAAAGCAGCTCGAGTTTCAGTTTCGGTGGGATGTCCCTTCAAAATAAAATGCACAAATTCTTTTGATGTCGTTCCCCATACGGCGCTGCAGAATGGACACTGATAAAGGCTTCTTTGTCTGCCGAGAGAGAATGTGTGTGTGTGTGAGAAGAAATGTGTGTAAGGTAGAAAGAGGTCGAGAAAAAAACCTTGAGAGCTGAGAGGGAGATGGAAAGAAAAGAGAGGGAACGATAGAGAAAGGGTGGTGAAAAAGAAATAAAGAAAAGAAAGCAAAGGATCACAGAGAGAGGAAGAAACAAACGGGAGAGGGAGAGAAAGAGGGAGGCCGAGAGAGAGCGGTGGAGAGGTGGCTGGTAAAGGTCAGGTTTAAATTGGCTCTTGGGAATCTGCTTCCAAGGAAATATGAAAACGTGTGAAAAGACTTTATTTCACTATTAATAAACCACAAACTTCTTTCATTTTGCCAATTTATCTCCCTCTTGATGTTTTTCTTTTTCTCATCCCTCACTTTCTGTATTATTCTCTTTTCACTGCATCTTTCTCTTATTGTCTTGTTTCTCAAGATGTTTTTTTGCCTCGTGCAATATATGTATTTCTCATTCAGTTTTTTTTGTTTTTCACTCTTTTTCCATCTTCTCACTTTATTATCCTTGTTTTTAACAATCTCTGTTACACTTTATTTTACATATCTGCATCTTCTGTCTTTCTTATTCCATCTCCTGCTTCATATCTTCTTTTATATGCATGCTATAATACACTGCCCGGCCAAAAAAAAAGTCACACACTAATATTTCGTTGGATCGCCTTTAGCTTTGATTACGGCATNTGCCCGGCCAAAAAAAAAGTCACACACTAATATTTCGTTGGATCGCCTTTAGCTTTGATTACGGCATGCATTTACGTGGCATCATTTCGATAAGCTTGTGCAATGTCACAACATTTATATCTGTCCAGAGTTGCATTAATTTTTCACCAAGATCTTGTATTGATGATGGGAGAGTCGGACCGCTGCGTAAAGTCTTCTCCAGCACATCCTTCCAGGCTTTAATAATGTGTTGGACGGTTCTTAACCCAGTTTTAGTAGTTTCAGCAATCTCCTTAGTTGTTTTCTTTGCTTGATGCAGGCCAATAATTTAACCCTTCTGAAACAGAGTAACATCTTTTCCACGACCACAGGACGTCTTCCAACATGGTTGTTTATGAAATGAGCAGCTACTCACTGCATCAGTTAGTGTTAAATAACTTGCTGTCAGCTGCAACATATTAATCACTGCAGTAATTATACAATGGAAGGCTCTTACATATTTGCTTAGTCAAATCCAGGCGGTGACTTTTTTTTTGGCCAGGCAGTGTATTATCATAATGATGTGAGAAAGCCCTATAAATGAATGGAATTATTGCGATTCTGTCATTCCCAGAATATACTGTATACAGTATGACATGTTGCTTAATGAGTATGAGGAGAGTTTACTAATTTATGCTGATTTCATTCTAATTATGATGTTTACATGATGTTTTATAAAAATCAATTTATTGCCTTTAATCTGAGTATAATAGAAGTTTTGTTGTTTTCTGTCTCTTTTCGCTTTTCTGTCTTATGTATTTCTGATATGCTCTTTATTTTCATTTTGTCTTTTCTTTCTCTTCTGCCTTCTCTCTGCACTTTATTTGCTTATCTCTCAGATTTACATTTTTTAAATTCATTCTTTCAATTCAAAATCTTGTTTTAAAAGACCATACCACCATTTTGCATGTTAAAGCCTAAAACATTCAAAACCAATTCAAAAACCGTATTTCAGCTTTCCTGATATTTTGCTAAATCTCTTAATCTTTCAAAATCAGATATTCAAGTGATACACCCACCTTAAAAATCCATGTTTCTCCTGCTAATAGTTACACAGCCTTATGAAGTCACGGTCCTTTAAATTTTTCCATAAACGCAGGTCTTCTTTTGGGACTATATTCCCCGGTGGAGGCATACATTCACTCCACGCTTTTTATTGAGCTTAAACACTAAAATTACATAACTTCTAAAAAAAAACCTGAATACACGTCTTGTTGGCGATGATAGATTACCTGTCCCAAGAACGTTTCAAGTATCAACAGGTGGATTTTAATAGCAGAATGAACTGAAACCAGTGGAGGTCTGGAAGGTAGGAAAATCATTTTTAATTCACCGTTCCAGTAGTATGCTTTGGGAAATGACTGTCAGTAACATTACGTATGAAAATTGAACATATTAGGCTCAAACATGTAAAATGGATGGTATGGTCCTTTAAGGGCACAACAACCTTGTTAATTTTATGGATTTTATGCAGATAAATATTGTACAATTTAATTTTTTCTCTCTTTCTTTTCCCCACCAGAGAAAGAGCTCGATGAATACACCAGCTACTACTCCTCCTCCAAACGTCGGCCCAACAACGCTCCACCCTCCTTCCACTCCTCGCAACACTACCTGCCCTGGGGAGGCGACTACACGCTGGGATCCAGGGGCACGTTACCCCTCCATGGCTCCCGGCCACACCTCCATATCCCCGCCTCCACCCCGAACCCGTACCCGCTGCCCTCCCAGACTCAGCACACCACAAGCTCCAGCTTCGACAGGCCACCACGCCGCGTCCGCTCCCAGGACCAGCTGCTGGCGTTCGGGGAGGGGAACACTCTGTCCTGCCTCTCCAAAAACCAGCAACACCAGTACTACAAAGCCATGATGAGCAGGAGCTCCGCCTCCCAGATGCTCCGCAGGTAAGAGAGAGAGGAGGAGAGAGCAGGACGGACGCGTGACGTACGAGGTAAAAGAAGGAGATGAGAGGATGAAAGTAGAGATCATAAGCGAAAGAAAGAAGATGAAGGAGAGATGAGATAATGTTTGGTAAAAGTGAAGGGAATCGGTCACATCAATTAAATGTCGAGAGCAGGATATTTTAATTAAAGTTTAAAATGTCTGACATTGTGAGAATAGATTTTAATTTGCATAACAGAAATTCTGCTCAGTCAATTTAAAAGCTTTTTTTTTACAATTAAATATAAAAAGGATAAAATATGATTTTAGATATTTGAACCTGGGCCGTATCAAATAAAAGCAGCTGCTGCAACATAATTAAAATATAAAACAGAAGAAACAACCAGAATACCTGACATATTCTGAAGAAAATTTACTGTTCATTTGCTTTCTGCTAAAGCTAAAGTCATTAGCTGGTTGCAAGGGTGTCACTATGTGGCTGCTTAGATTGTCTAAACTGTTGCTATGCGGTTGCTAAGATAATAGTTTACAGCTGCTTGGGTATTACTAGATAGTTGTTAGGCATTTGCAGCAGTGTTTCAGGTGGGTTGCTAAGGTGTTGCTAGGTGGTTGTTTGCTGACTGGGTGCTACAAGGGTGGAGGTGGTTGCTAGGGTGTTGCCAGATTGTTGCTAGGGTGTTGCCATATTGTTGCTAAGGTGTCTGTTGTTGTTGATAGGCAGTTGCTAGGGTGTATGAGGTGGTTGATAGAGGGTTGATAGGTGGTTGCTAAGATCTTGACTCCAGTTGCTAGGGTGTTGCTAATCAGTATCTATACTATAAAGAAACTATCATTTGATAAGTCAGAGAAGCAATCCTTGATTATCCTTAGGAGTTTGAGAGTAAAAATTAGAGTTAATTTTATAAAAATTATAAGAAAAGTCAGAGAAAAGTTGGAATGAATAAATAGTATTTACAGAGCAAACAGTTTAACTGTTTCCTATTCTTGTGTATAACGCTCATCTGGTGGTTATGCTCAGATTATTTGTATTTTCTCTACATTTTTCTCTTCACTCTGAGCTGTCCTCACCGTTACACAATCTTATTTCCTGTAAAACTTTCTGTCCAGGTCCCACGAGAGGCTCCTGGTCTCTCCTGACCGCCTGGAGGACCGGTTGTTGACGATGGCCGTAATGGGCGGAGGAGGAGACAGAGGCATAGGGGGGGGGATGGTGCCCACCATGGGCCATCTCAGCCACCACCAGAAGGCCCAATCACAGCAGAACATCTGCGTCACACCGTCCATGGACCGCCACCACATGATCAAGATGAACTCCCACCCAACACCAGGCCACGACCACGACCGCAGCTCCGCCATGACCGGGATGGGCATGCACGGCGGCTGGGACCCCCATGGAGGCCACGGTGGAGGAGGAACAACCGGAGGCCACCCCAGCGCCAGGCGGATGGCCTTCGCCACCAAGAGGCAGAACACGATTGAACAGCTGCACTTCATCCCTGGAGGAGGAGGGGGGCAGGGACTGAGGACTGGGAGTAAGAACGAGGTGACGGTGTGAGAGGGGGAGAGAGAGAGAGGAAGATGAGGAAGATGAGGTGAAGGCTGAATTTGTGCTGGAGAAGGAGACAGGAAAAAGGAAAAGGAGGAAATTTTGAAAGATAAAGATAGAAAAGTTTGATCCCAGCACGCCACCTCACAGGACGGCAGCCTGTCCTGAAAAAAAAGACAGGAAAAAAGNCAAAACACAAAAAGTAGTAGAAGATAATTTTAATCTCACAGCGAGTATAGCTAACTGATTTATTTCCTCCTCACTTTGTGTATTTGGAAAAAAAAAGAATACGCGGCCATACTTTTTTAAAACTTTATTCCAAAAGAACCACAAAAAGAAAAAAAAAAAAAAAAAAAAAAAAAAAAAAAAAAAAAAACTAGAAAGAAAGTAAAGTGGTTTGTAGTTTGAGGTTCCTGGTTCACTGGGATTTAGTGACTTTTACTGATGGATCCAGTCGAATTTGTTGAATTACTTGAGTTTTATCGACCGCGTCTTCTTGCGCTCTGACAGAGGTTTGTCTGTCTTTGCGTCCACTGTGGACGGACATGGAGCAAAGAGACAGAGTCAAATGGATTTCCTTGTCTTTGTATTTTAAAAACTTAACAGTATTTAAAGCAAAACAGTCGCTTTTGTTTGAAATTAACTTATTAATAATAGTAGTAACATTACTGAGCCCAGTGGGACTTTGTATATATATATTGATTGAAAACAAATATATTTATCCTTTTAACCAGCCGCTTTGTAACTTCGTGGCTGGATGTAAGCTGCCCATCGTCTTTCTCTAGATGTGATTTGACTAACATGAAAATAAATCAAAATAAAACACACATAAGAGCTCTGTTATCGTCCACATATAAGAGTCTAGCCAAGTACATTTAGTTACAGCATCTCTTTATTACCTTTATGGCTCAGTTCACTCCAAATAAGGAGTTTCTTTGTAAGACAATATATCTGCCATTTGGAAAACGAGATGCCTACTTCACCTATCATAAAAGATTAACAATATGATTGCAGCAGCGACCTGAAGCTGAACTCTTTGTATAGAACTCTAGCGGCTGTGTATCTTCTATGAATCATTGTGCAGTGACCCTGGAATCATAATTTCCCTTCTCAGTAGAAGTAAAGTGTTATGGAATGAGACCATTCAGTTTATAATAGGACGCACCTCATAGTGGATCAGATTTATGGGTCATACTGTATATTAAGCATTTAAAGGTGACATATTTTCAGATTTTTATGTTTTTATTTTCTTTTCAGGTCTATTTTGAAACATTTGCAATGCTTTAATGTCCAAAAAAAAAAAAAAAAAAANAAAAAAAAAAAAAAAAAAAACCCACGTTGATGGAGTTGTACTGTATGGAAAGCCTGCTGTGTTCTGATTGGCCGGTTGTGTGCCTTGTGCTTGGTGGGCGTGGCTAACCAGGTGTGTAGGTGCTCAAATTCAAATTTATTGCATTGATGTCAGCATGTTATAGAAGTAAGAGGACCAATCAAAAGGAAGCTTTCAGGGTAGGTGGGTTTGTCTTCCTGGATGGATTTCTAAGGCGTCAATCACAATTTTTAATGTAAACTCCTATTACGTATAAAAAATGAGGAAACATAACAAAAAAAAAGCATAATATGTCCCCTTTAATACAGACCCTAGTTGAACAGATACCTTCAAACACTGTTGTAAGCTTTATTGCAAGTTTGTAGAGAGTCAAAGGATTTTTTTAATCATTGATATATATTCAACAAAGCTCTCTGTGCTTCTACGATGCCACATGTTACCCACAAGTCCGGCTCCTTAGCTGGTACGAAGGTTAAAGGGGCAGAAGGGTTCGAGGCGCAGGACAATGGACGCTTCACACCAAGGGCTATAACCGAATCTTCTCTGCTGTGTCTGTACAGTGTCGGCTTTTCATTTTCATTTCTCTCCCTCCCTTCTTTTTTGCGTTCCAGCGTTGGGAGGCACGGTTGTGTAAATGTGAACTGTTAAATAAACCAGCTTTTTTGTTTTTTTTGGTTATAGAAATATGGAGATAAAAAATATATAAAACATGCAACTTTGTACCCTTTGTGAGATTTGAGGAATTTCTATGTAACATTAAAAAAACACACACTCATGATCCTTTTCTTTTTGAGAGCATTATTGTGGCCATGATGATGTCATATTTGGTCACATTCTTACTTGTGATTCAGTTTATCTGGCTGAGAAACGGACCTTCTAGCCTTTCAGGTTGGATTCCCCTTTGTGGGTTAAAGGGAAATGTGAGAACTTGTTTCAGGTTTTCAGATTCCCCAAATTTCTGAATTACATTTAGATAAAGACAGACATGATTGATTACTGATTACAGTCATTTTTATTCTTTTACATACATGTCACAATTATGATCATAGTATAAACATTCCCCTTGATCAGATTACAAATATCATAAATGATGACTTTTATGTCTTTAATTTAAAACATGCATTTATTTATTCATTTTTTAAATCTCTGTGACTCTAAATGTATAATCCTGGATTTTGAATATTCAACTTTCTAGATGGAATTTTAAAAAAGAGAGAAAGAAGAAACTTTGTATTCTTACGAACAAAAAAGCCGATGCAATCAAAGAGAAAAGACGAACCGCATGACGATGTCAAAAGCCAGTATCGATGATGTCATAGTGCTGACTTATGATGTCACAGCGTGTAGTAAATGTATGTGTCTGTTTTTCATGTGCCCGTGTGTGTGTGTGTGTGTGTGTGTGTGTGTGTGTGTGTGTAATCTTTAATGTCTGTTAGGAATGCCGAACCTCATTTTGACCAAACTTGGGATGCGTATAAGGTGTTTTCAGGGAAGTCACGCAAAGATGATTTTAAAACCCAAGTTATGATCGTTAAGTGTTCATATCAACTTATAACGACTTTTACAGGCCTGTATGTTTCATAGAAAAAAAGGGAGACTGATCAATCATAGCTTTTCTTGTCAAGCTACATTCACCAAAGCAAGGACTTTTCACGTGTTTGAAAATGTAGATTATTAAAGGCTTCAACGATGAAACAAACATTTATAAGGAGAATGTCGCTGATTTAATTGCTGCTGTCTGACAAAATAACGGCAAAAAGTGATTTTTAAAACAAAGAAAGCCAACTTTCTCATTTGTGCCTGTGTATTCATAAACTTTCAAAATTGGGTTTTAAGTTGATTTTAAAGACACTTGTTCTAAAACCCTTAAAGGAGGCTTAAGGGGAAAATTAATCACATTTTTATTGCCAGCAGTGCAGCAGTTATTATTGCTAAAGGTTGCGGAGGAGAATGTATTGCAACTTGCCTTTGTATGACATGACTGGAAAAGCTTTGTGGGTTTTGCTGATTTTCATTACCTTTAAAAAGACAAGGAGGTACCCTTAGGGGTCATGTGTAAAAAAAAAAAAATAGAAAAAAAAAANAAAAAAAAAAAAAAAAAAAAAAAAAAAAAAAAAAAAAAAAAAAAAATCAGTTTGGAGGTTAAAATTCTTTTCTCTTTGTTTTTTTCCTCGTTTTTTTCTTTCTGTTTTTTTTTTCTCTTCTGAAACGTACTAAAAATAGGTCAAAGCTACATCGATGCAACAGAGCTGCTTTGCTGCTGTTTGAGGAACGATTTCCGGTTAGCTAAATGCTAATGCTAGCTAGCAGCTAATGTGTCTGTGATTGTACTCACTACAAGTTCCGATGAAAAAACAAGTCAGTGAATAAAGTCACTAACTCACTACTACTTTTGACAATGTTCTGGTGTTTGGCAGTTTCAACAGTGTATTTTTGTGCTTTTATAACGGTGAATTCTTTTACCAGAGTTGACTTAACAAACAGCAAAACAGCTCCGTTGTTGCGCTGTAGCTTTGACCTACTTTTAGTACGTTTCAGAAGAGGAAAAAAACAAAGCGAAAAAAACGAGAGAAAAAACAAGGAGCAAAAAATAAAGAAAAAAATTAGTTTTTTAAAACCTGCAACTGATTTTTTTTTTTTTTTTTTTTTTTTTTTTACCTCCAACTCATTTTTTTTTCTTCCACATCCCCTTAGGGGCGTCGTCTCCCCCCCCTTTTTTAAATCCACTTTATTATTTTATTTATTTATTTATTTTTTCACACATGACCCCTAAGGGGCTCCCTAAAGAGGCACAAAAAAAGGGGGGTGGGGGGGATGTAAATGACATGACGATTCAGTACAGTTTTTAATGTCTCTCATTTTTCTCATATCGACAAAGGTTTACAGATGTTGTAATCCATGTTCTCTTGAATGCACCCCTGAAAATTTGTGTGACTGTGGGAGTGTGTGCGTGCATTTGTGTGTGTATGTGTGTGTTAACCATGGGGGGAGGCATGGGCATATTTGTATTCTGAAAGCTACTCTGCATACCTCAGACAAATTGTACAAAACATTTATTTAATACATCCCTTAATGTCTATTTCCAAGAATAATCCAAGCAAAAGTCTCACAAATGTGCAACCCTTTTGTTATTGGTGATTGATTCTTGCGTTTGTAGAACCATACTGTTTAATTGATAATAATTAAAAAATATACTATTAAAAAATGTTTGTGTTTTGTGTGATTTTATCAAAATATCCAGAATGTGCTGCAGATTTTTTTCAATAACAGTCTGAAAAATTAATTATGGTTTGAATGAGAATTTATGAGTGGGAGGCGTGCGTGTGTGTGTGTGTGTGTGTGTGTGTGCACCCTGTTATTGTGTTTCTGTAATCAGCTCCGCCTGCATGTGTTTTTTACACCCAAGAGACTAATTTGAGCCCAGACACATGGGAAAACCCCCCATGCTTCCCTCTTCCTTTTAGCACAAATTATTAAATTCATTACGGTGGTTAGATGAAAAAAAAAGGTAAAATACAGGAGCAAAAGCCCAGCCAGCATTTTTAAGCTGTGCTCAAATCCTCTGGTGTACACTTGACACCCTATAATACTGGTTAGCTTCAGTTTGTAGCTGGAGTTATTATTAAAGTTTGTTTATTAAGTACAAGTGTTCAGGGGAGGATGAAATTGAAAAACACCTAATTAATTAATTTATGCACAATTATGCCATAAAACACGAAGCAGTTGTATTTGGGTGAATGCAGAAACCTCCAGCTAGTTTGTATTTTGTGTGAACTGACCCTTTAAAAGTCCCATTTCAACCCTTTTAGATTTAGTTTTTCATTCACAGCTTTTGACAGAAGATGATGTAGTGTTGTTTAGTTTTCACAAGAGGAAAAAGTAGGTCACACCTTCAAAATCTAACAGTTTTATTTATGGGAAGGAAGCTGGCACACACACACACACACACACACACACACACACACACACACACACAGTTCTCACACAAAAGCACATGTGCAAACAAGTAGTAAACACGCATACAAATACATCCATACATGCAGACTTGTACATGCATTCTGTTACTGTACACACACACACACACACACACACACACACACACACATACACACAGTCAGTGTTAGACAGAAATATTGTACAGTAATGGTATCCCTAATTGAATGCAAATTAGTACCAGGAGCACAGGCATGCATCACACACACACACACACATAATGTTATGCAGTATGCACTGTAATGATATCTTTAATTAACTAATTAACATTTCACACACAGAGTGTGAAAACACACACATTCACACTGTCACACACACACACACAGGGCTTAATGACATACAGTGTCAGGGCACAGCCATATCTTTCCTAATTAAGCGCAAACACGCACGGCGCACGCACGCACATACACACAGTTTATTTATTCATGAGCATCATGCTGGATAGGATCCATATTTTACAAACCGGTGGATAGAGGTGTGTGTACCGGAGCGGCGGCGGCGCGGCGGCCGGACCAGCGACCTGTGCCTGCTGTACCCGGAACCATTATGCAGACAGGAAACTACCATTTTAACGCTAGCAGCATCGTCTACGGAGGGGGACACCTAAAACTGACACGGGGCGGAAAACGGTCAACCGCGGAAAAAAGAAAGAAAAACACGACGGAAACAAAGCAAAGACGCTGTTTACGCGGAGAGGAGCCGTGAGTCCGCCGAGCACCGGAGTTGTGCTTTAGACAACGGACACATCAGCCGGCCAGCGGAAAGAGTTTTTGTTAGCGTTGAAAAGCGGAGCCCTCCCGGGCCGATGGAGATCCAGGCCTTCCACGGTGTTTTTCCATGGATGAAGAAAAACGCCCCGCTGACGGGCTGTAGGGACGCGGTGCTCACGGCGCTTCACCCACCCGCTGCTTTCACACTTTTACTCCCGTGTCTGTGATCTGTTTGTGCACAGTCATCGTGTGCTACAAGGTAAAACATAAACAAAAGCCATTACAGCAGGAGTGTGTTAGCTAAATCGCTAGCAATCAAGCTAAGCGTAGCTAATCGCTCGGCTAGCATGGTGCTAGCATCAGCTAGCTTTATGCTATGCCACCGGGATGCTTCCTTTATGTTAGCTCAGCTGTTGTTATTGTCAGCATAGCTTAATTACAGATATTTTAATTAAATTTAAATGACCTTTTCTTCATGCATATTGTGAATAATACCCATTGCATGTGATTTTAACTGTCTTTACACTGGTAGGGAAACGTTTTGCCAGTTGCTCAGCGAGCTGAACGCCTGATGAATGCTAGCAGCGTATGGAGAGTGTTAACAGTAATTTCTATCCTCTAACCTGCTCGGTGCATCTGTTTCAGATTTTCGAGCTGAACACACCGGTTGTTGGCGGAGAAGCGGCTCGTTCCCCCGCAGCTGCAGTCCAGCAGGGAGCTTCAGACCGANGTTGTTGGCGGAGAAGCGGCTCGTTCCCCCGCAGCTGCAGTCCAGCAGGGAGCTTCAGACCGAGGATCAGCCGGTAAGATGAAAATAGCAACCAGAAAATGTCAAACTGAGTTCAATATCTTCACTTTATCACTCCCACTCTTCCTCCTAACTACTTATTCTTAAAGCGCCTTCAAAACTCAAAATGTGTAAAGAAGACTTAATATAATCATCATTAATGTCCATTGATTTGTTGCATAAGAGTGTCTTTAAAATCGGTGAAGACCTACAGGTGAAAAAGTTCTTTCTAAAGGAACTTTCCTCCAAATCTCTCAAATCAAATCTTCCCTAAAGGAATGAAGTATTGGTAACCTGTTTGGAAGGTAATTGAAATGACCGTAAAGGAAGAAACTTATATTTTTCATAAGCATTATTTTTTAGCACTGGTCTTGATGTACTATTCTGATTTTATTTTTGCATATATTGAACTTTTTAAACATCTTTTAAAGTTCTTCATGTATGAAACATGCATACAGTGCACAAATAATGTTTTAGTTTCTGAGAAGCAGCTAAACAAAACACAGTAATGGATGTAGATGAGACAAAAAATTTTGCTTTATTATACAACAACTTAATTATGTTAAGAAGTGTCAGAACACTTGTTACAGCTTGGGCATGTGTGCTTGCTATGTAATTCATATACACACAAATTCTTATACAGACAAAGTTGAGGCGTGTTGCATTTTAGGACATGCGTGTTGGAGTGGAAATTAAATTCTGATCGGTGTGTTAATATGAAAGCTGCATTAGCAGATATCTGATACATGTCAGATTTATATCCACATATGGAACAAAAGACATCTGGGAATATTTGATACCATGTGCTTTTTGTTTCCTGTTTACATGTTTCCAACACATATATGAAATATGCCACATGTGAGCAAAAGATCAGAATGAGGTCACTTGTACCTGGGTAGTGTAAATGCAACAATATGAAGTAAAGGTGAACTCACAGCATTATTTCAGAATAGGGCTGGGTGATATATACACGTAAATAATACATGTTACATTACTGACAACCAATTTCCAAAACATAAAGCCATGTTTTAGTTTTCCTGTTATTTTTTTCAAATCGCCTAATGTTTCAAAATCAAATATTGAGGTGATACACACTTTAAAATTCAGTGTTTCACTTTCTAACACTTATGCACGATTGCAGAAGACACAACCATTTTAATTTCTCGGTAAAAGCTGTCTTCTCCTGGGACTATATTTCCTGGCGGAGACATACATAATCGTCCATGCAGCTCTGTGTTGAATCGGTTAAATAAAGTTTCCATATATACTCGATAATCCAAGTTTTTATTACCAAATTTTACACACTGAATCGGGGGTTGGCTTATACACAAGATCAGTTTATACTTGAGTATATATGGTACTTTGGCCAAAAAAAAACCAAAACCTAATGCTGCAGCTTCTCCAGCTGTTCATGATGTGAAACATAGATGCTTTACATATAGCACTCGTCACAATAGTTAGTTAGACAAAGTAAAAGTGGGCTGGATTTAGATTAATCAGGTGATAAATTGATTTCCTCCAGGTATGTTTTGTAGTTTCATTCTTGAAGTGAAGACTAACAAAACTTTGAAGGTGACAAGTGCTCATTTTCTCACTTTCTGAAGTAGGCTGTGGCTTCATGTTGAATTCATGTGCTAATTTCCCATAAACATACATAAACAGATAAAAGCAGCAAACATGCCTGTTGAAGAAGCTGCAACCAGCAAATGTTTTGTGTTTATAGATTTTAAAGGACCATACCACCCATTTTGCATGTTTGAGCCTACTATATTCAGTTTTCATACATGTAACGTTACTGATAATCATTTCCCAAAGCATACTACTGGAACGGTGAATTAAAAATGTTTTTCCTACCTTCCAGACCTCCATTGGTTTCAGTTCATTCTGCTATTAAAATCAACTTGTTGATACTGTAAACGTTCTTGGGATAGGTAATCCATCATCACCAACAAGACGTGTATTCAGGTTTTTTTAGAAGTTATGTAATTTTAGTGTTTAAGCTCAATAAAAAGCGTGGAGTGAATGTATGCCTCCACCGGGGAATATAGTCCCAAAAGAAGACCTGCGTTTATGGAAAAATTTAAAGGACCGTGACTTCATAAGGCTGCGTAACTATTAGCAGGAGAAACATGGATTTTTAAGGTGGGTGTATCACTTGAATATTTGATTTTGAAAGATTAAGAGATTTAGCAAATTATCAGGAAAGCTGAGATACTGTTTTATCCTTTGAGAAATGATTGTCAGTAACGTAACATGTATGAAAATTGAATATATTAGGCTCAAACATGCAAAATGGGTGGAATGGTCCTTTAAGAAATGGCTTTGATACGAAGATTTCCTCCCCACTAAAACCATTTCAATGTGTTTTTTACCCTGAAAGTCTCTTTATGAAGAAAGTATATTTTCTCTTCATGTCACCATTTGACTTGTTTGAATCATTATCAGTAATATAAGTTAGGTGCTTCCATGTCCCTCTTTACACACCGCGTAATGATAATTATTCAAAATAAAAACACACAAAACTTTAAATAATGACCTGCTGCCTCTCAGAGCGTCTGTTCCGTGATGAGAATGGCTGTTATAATGTAAAGGTTATTTAGACCTTTAGTCACGTCTTTTCAGGGTTTTTATGTTAATGTGTGGAAGCTTTGCTGAGGAAGAAGAAGGGAAGGTTGTTTCTGAGTTCTTTGGGCCATAAAGTGAGAAGAGATAAGCATAATTTCTTACAGAAAGCCATGTCAGATTCACCAACTTCCAGTTTCAGAGCAACGTGACGGTATTCAGACTCAGGCGACTGAACGGAATCAAAAGAAACGAATCGCTGCTGACTCTGATTAATGTCATGATTATCACATAAGCCATCCAAGGTAGTCAGTTTTAATGTTTTACTATAACAACAAAAATATGCTAAGTATTTACGATTTCATTCTGTGCGATGTAAAACTGTGCCGTTTTGTTTTTAATTTTGGAAAAATATTCATTTCACATTCATCTTTTTACATAATGAACCATTTTACAGCTGAGCTCTTCCAGAGGTGTTTTCTTTTACAACAATTATTTACAACTGAACGTGGAAAGCTTTCACTTCAGATACTACAAATAAATAAATGAAATAAATAAATTAGATACTGCAAAAAAAAAAAAAAGGGGTNAAAAAAAAAAAAAAGGGGTTGGTAGGAGGGGAAAAGAAATGAATAAAGAGCGAGCTGTTAGATGTGACAAAATAATATAAATCATATTATATTCTCACCCATTTATTCTATCAAGGCAGCTAAAGTCTGACCTTAGAGGTTTAATGTGCTCCAGATCCAGGAAAAAGTTTTCTTTTTGGGCTTTGAGGGAAAATGACAACTTATACCAATTTCTTATTAATATTCCTCCCTTCAAATGAGATGTCACCCATGTATACAGCATCACATCTAAAAGGAATAGACTCCAAATACATTTTTTACGTTTATGAATTTCCTGCCAATAAGGCACAATAACCAGACAGTACCAGAAAATATGAAAGTGATTGGTATGGAATATGGAACCTTGCAAGGCGTAATAAAAAACCTTACAATATTTTTCCAACAGAATTCTCATCATGTAGTTGAACTAGCAGAATTCCATTGTTCTTGGCGTATTTTTCTCCTGAAATATTAAAACTTCCCTCCTTCTCCCACTCGTCTTTTATATGCAGTGTATTCTCAGACTTAGACAAGAGAATGCTGTTATACATTCTAGAGATAATCTTGTTACATGTTGTAGATTTGGATATTGACAAGAATATTTTCATGATTCCTGTAAAACTGCACATGTATGATTGATTCAGACATGAGAAGTGTGAAATGTGAGATCTCAGTTACGGAGATTTGACACAATAAAATGATACTGACTCATGATAAATGAAACTTCAGCATTGTTGCTGACTGTCGTTTGTTTCTAAGACAGCCCAGATGCTCAGAGAATGAATGAAGATGGGTGAATGATAATAATAATCAGTAGTAAAATGTATTCTCACGCTGTCAGAATAAAGCATCAAGTACATGAACTCACAGATAATCAACTCGTCTTATTGTTAAGAAACAGAAAGAGCCATAATCAGAAAATAATTAAGAATACAAAGCTGTACGTATCAGATTGCTTGTATATTTGTACCGTTTTGGATTTGCGGAACTTGGGTGTTTTATTTATTTATTTTTAATTATTATTTTTTATTTAATTTTAATTTAATTTTTTAATTTATTTTATTTATTTTTTATTATTTTATTTATTATTATTATTATTACATTTGTTTTTTTTTTTTTCCGGCAGCATCATGCCATCCATCAGCCTCCCTTCTGATTTGGCGTTTAGCTGTGTGTGTGTTGCAGGCGACAGGCAGCCATGTTATCCAGACAGACAGCCGTGTGGCGTTCAGGGCCATTCTGCTGCGTGTTTTTTCTACTTTTGACCTATTTCTGCTGGACACATTTGTGTGTTGGGAGTTGAGAGACTATAATATTTGCTTATTGCATCTAAATTTAATTTTCCCAAATGAAAATCAATTGATAAATGAGTGTTACAACTTTTTGTCATGTGACTGTCTTCAGCTCTGTGCCAATAAATAAATATAAGTAAACTTGTAACTGTGATAAACATCAAGTAAAATAAAAACAATCTAAGAAGGAGTCTTTAAAATATTTGCATAAAAAAGTCTTTTTGATGTATAAATTATCCATTACTAAGTTAAATAAAAACACTGAAGAAAAACCATTAGTTTTCAGTTTCAGTTTATGACTTTGACTTGGATGATTCCAGTTTTATGGAAATGTTTTGCTAGGATGGAAAAGTAACAATACACAGAATGCTTTCCAGGATGCCAGGAATTGTATGAAAATAATTGTGCGACAGGCGCTGAGTTTGTGTTCAGCACCAGGTTCAAAACACTGACCCAGTTTCCACTCGGCTTCAGTTGGACAATATCAACACGATAATTTGAAACAGAAACTTTAAGATACAGTAACAGACAGTGTTCCTGTCTCCCCAGGAAGGTTCCAAATCAGCTATATTAGCTATATTATATATATTAGCTATATTAGCTATATTAATTTTTAATTGAATATATTAGGCTTAAACATGCAAAATGGCTGGTATGGTCCTTTTACTGGCTTTTTTGCATGTTTTGAGCCTATTATATTCAATTTTCATACATGTTATGTTACTGACAATCATTTCCCAAAGGATAAAACCGTATTTCAGCTTTCCTGACATTTTGCAAAATCTTTTAATCTTTCAAAATCAAATATTCAAGCGATACACCCACCTTAAAAATCCATGTTTCTCCTGCTAATAGTTACACAGCCTTATGAAGTCACGGTCCTTTACATTTTTCCATAAACGCAGGTCTTCTTTTGGGACTATATTCCCCGGTGGAGGCATACATTCACTCCACGCTTTTTATTGAGCTTAAACACTAAAATTACATAACTTCTAAAAAAACCTGAATACACGTCTTGTTGGTGATGATGGATTACCTATCCCAAGAACGTTTACAGTATCAACAAGTTGATTTTAATAGCAGAATGAACTGAAACCAATGGAGGTCTGGAAGGTAGGAAAAACATTTTTAATTCACCATTCCAGTAGTATGCTTTAGGAAATGTTAGTAACGTAACACGTATGAAAATTGAATATATTAGGCTCAAACATGCAGAATGGGTGGTATGGTCCTNGTAACGTAACACGTATGAAAATTGAATATATTAGGCTCAAACATGCAGAATGGGTGGTATGGTCCTTTAAATATTAGAACTACTTGTTTTGGAAGTTGTATTATTATTGAAACTATATTCCCAAAATATATTATGCATGGATCAGTTGAACAAATCAATAATTGATGTTTTTCTGTCTTTTCAGGTTCCCCATAAAACTCCATAAAGCACAAAAAAGCAGCGACGCCACTGAAATAAAGGACACACTCCACTTACGGGACGACTGACCGGAGTTCAACAAAACTAAAAAAAAAACAGCCGCTTATGGAACTATAACACTTTATATGAAACACTATAAACTCTGTTTTGCATATAGTTTGTCTATTTATGATGTGTTTTATATGATCCGACTGAAGCACTTGAAGGTTTCACTCTTTAGTGGTGAGCAGAAGTATTAGTGATTCATTCATGTGAGAAAATCAGACATCTGCTGTTGGATTCTTCTGGCTGGTTGCCAGTTTGGGGCAGAAATCACACAATCAAAACCTCTGAAACTCAGACGCCATCATAAGCTTGATTGGGGGTTGTTGCTGTTTTCTGCGACAGCGGATTTTTTTTTGCCGGGGTATTTGTGACCCCAGAACACTGTGACATCGCTGAATTGGGAAATGTTCCAGTTCAGCAAGTACCCCATGGACATTCTAGAAATGCTAAGCGGACACCAAGCGCATCAGTTCAAGGGCCTTGGGTTAGAGCGTCAACTGAGCCACCAGCAGCAGGTTCAGCTCCAGCATCAGCAGCAGCTCCAGCAGCAGCATCAGCCCACCGCCGACGGCTCTGGCAGCCTGCTGTCTGGCCTTGGCCTCGGATCCCTTCAGAGTTCCAGGAGCAACGCCTTTGCAGATTCCTCGTCAATATTTGCCAAAATGAGTGCCCCTCCCCCTTCCATCTCCCACCAAAGCCAGTCCTCTTCGTCTCACAGCTCCAGGAAGTCCAGTAAGATGAGCAGCAGTAGCAGCAGTGGGAGTGGGAGCTCCTCGTCGGGATACCCTCAGTTTCTGCGGCCGTTCCACCCGGCAGANCCCCCTCCTCCCCCACTGCATCCAGGCCTCTCTGTCCCCCAGCCCTCCTCTGGTCCCGCATCTTCTTCACCTTCTTCTTCCACTTCAGCCTCAGCATCAAACAACCCCTCCGGCAGCACGGCCGTGCCTTTGGTGGGCCAGTCTGACCCCCGCAGCCTCCATCAGCAGTTCAGCTGCATGCTCGCTGCCAACCAGTACTTCCTGTCTAGCGTCCCCACCAACAGCAGCCTGGAACAGTTCCTGGTCCAGCAGGGCACTCATAACCACTTGGGTCTGGGTCTGGGTCAAGGAGCAAGTGAGTCAAATTCAGCCCTGGCCCCTCCCCCCGCCCTCCACTCCACCCACAGCCACACCCACTCAGCTCCTCAGCCACAGCAGCAGCAGCAACAGCTGGCCAGTCATGCCTTATCTCACCCCCACAGCCACACTCACCACCCCCACCCCCTCCACCCGGCCCCCCAGCCTGCCCCGCTGGGTGGGTTTGATTTCCAAGGCATTCCAGTCCTTTCTTCCAACCAGATAGCATCACTAATGCAGCAAGAGGCCGGCCTTCCCCTCCCCCTGCCCCTCCACCTTTCCCTCTCTAAAGATGATACGGCAAAGACGGGGGACAGCTCATCTTCATCTGCTTCAAGTGGAGGAAGCAGGAGAAAGAAGGCGATGGCGGGCTACCTTCCCCAGAGGAAGTCAGAGAGCAGCAGCCACAGCAGCAGCAGCAGCAGCGTCAGTAACTGCCACAACAGCAGCTCTGGTGGCCACAGTCAGAGCTCGTCCTCAGGCCTCGTGGGAGGATCTGGGGGTGTAGGGATAAGCGGCATAGGAAGTGAGCAGCAGCATTCCTCTCTCCTCTCCCCGTCGTCACAGCAACAGCAATCATCTTCCACCGTTTCCTCCTCCTCTTCGTCTGCCCCTCCTTCATCTAACTCCACCTCTGTCCTTGTAGCCAACGGTAGCCAAAGGTTGCCCAAATCCCAAGATAGCTGCAACGCCCTGGGTTCCTCCGGTTCATCCAGCCAGCCTGAACCAGAGCCGCTTTACCACTGTGGTGAATGTGGTAAAACCTTCACCCACCTCTCCAGCCTTCGCCGACACCTCCGCAGCCACGGCCTCACGCCAGAGAGCCAGAGCAGGAAGTCAGACTGCAACTCCCCCAGCCCAGAGCGGATATTCTGCTGCGGTGAATGCGGCAAGAGATTTAAGAAGCGGGGCCATCTGATTCAGCACAGCGTCACCCACTCAGAAAACCGGCCTTTTGCCTGCAGCATCTGCCAAAAGTCCTTCAACCGCCGCGAGTCGCTCACAAGACACGAAAAGATCCACGACGAGAAGCCTTTCCGTTGCCCGGCTTGCGGACGTTGTTTCCGTGAAAGCACCTCGCTTCTCAACCATGCGGCGTCGGGAGCTTGTGGCAAACCTCCCCGGAGTTCCAAAACCCGGAACAGTGCTCCGGGGAGCGGATCAGCCAACCCGAGCAGCAGCAAACTGGGCAGCAGCGGAAACAGGGTCGGGATTTCTAACGACGGGGTGGGAATGGCTAATGACAAATACACCACAGATTACTCCAGAAGCCGTTACCAGAACCAGTCATCCTACAGCACCGGCGTGGACGACTACAGACGGTCACAGCCGTCATCGCTGTACTCCTCAGAGAGCACCCTGGGTAACGGAATGGGCAGCCAGAC
The DNA here is from genome assembly GCA_014773175.1 of Lucifuga dentata. Classification (NCBI taxonomy): domain Eukaryota; kingdom Metazoa; phylum Chordata; class Actinopteri; order Ophidiiformes; family Bythitidae; genus Lucifuga; species Lucifuga dentata. Next base: position 59,090 of record VXCM01007254.1, read on the forward strand.
TCTCCGTAAGGCCCCTTTAGCACCAACACTTCACCCCCACCCGCAGAGTCAGCAACAGCAGCACCACCAACAGCCACAGCAGCAGCAGCCGCAGCCACACCTCCCCCTCTCCTCCCTGTTGGATGATTCGGAGGATGAGGTCACCAGCANAGCAGCCGCAGCCACACCTCCCCCTCTCCTCCCTGTTGGATGATTCGGAGGATGAGGTCACCAGCAGCGCCATGTCAGCCATTGCCGCTGCAGCTGCTGCTTCCTGTAACATAAGCACAGACAGGGAAGGAGAGAGGAGGGATATTATCGGAGGCCTCCTGGGGGGGCTGGGCTTTGGTAACTTGGGTGGACCGTCATCCACTTCTAGTAGCCTCAATGGCTCCACCATGCCTTTGACTCATCCCAGCCAACCCCATGCCAAACATCGGCGGCCGAGGAAGCCCAGAGAGAAGAGGGAGCCAGGCACCATCGTCAGGAGGAGGAGGAGCCCTGCGCCTCCGGGGGACGGCTCAGAGAGGCCGTACGGATGCCAGATCTGTGGCAAGCGCTTCAGGAGGGCTGAGACCCTGCGGCGCCACAACCGCGTCCACACGGGCGAAAAGCCTCACGCCTGTGACGTGTGCGGAAAAATGTTCCGCGAGCCTTTCCACCTCACCAAGCATCTGACCGTGCACTCGGGACAAAAGAACTACAAGTGCAATCTGTGTGGGAAGATGTTCGCCTACGCTCAGAGCCTGGTGCGGCACGGGAAGATGCACAGAAAAGGGGAGATAGATAACCAGGGGAGGCGGGTCAAAGGTGCTGCTGCAGCTGTCAGCCAGGTGGGAAACTCTGACTACTTCACTTCCTGTTCGCAGGGAGAAAAATCGCCGACATCTGGCACCCCTTCCCAACGGCTTTATACCTGTACAGTGTGCTGGAAATCATTCCGCCACTATTTCCACCTGACGGCTCATCAGCAGACGGTTCACGGCGGGGGGGTGGGGCTGGAGAAGTCCTTTCGTTGTGAAGTGTGCGGTAAAGCCTTTGCCTACTCCAACAGCTTGGTGCGGCACAAGCTGTCCCAACACGGCATCGACCGCAACGGCCAGCGCGTCAGCCAGCCCCAGGCTCCCGGATACTCGTCCATCTTCTACGATCCCGGATCGGAGTCCAACTACGCCGAACCGTCTCACATGCAGCAGGCGGCGTCTGGGCAGCAGCAGCAGCACCCTTTTCACTACCGATCCAAAAACTTCCAAAAACGGCAAGGACAGACGAGAAAGCACCGGAAGAAAAAAAGACGAGTGGTAATCCACAGCATCATGCGGGACGGGAAGCTGGTGGGCGTCCCTCTGAGTAAGGACACCCGCAGGAAGCTGTTGATTCTGAGGAAAAAAAGGGGGAAGCTTCAGGCACAGATAAACAGGAAGAAGCTCCTGGCTCAGCTGAGGATGAGGGGCGGCATGACGAAGGTGAAATCTTGGAGTGGAGGCGCCGTCAACGTCACTGGACTCACCTCCATGGACATCCCCGTCAAACGCTTCCCCTGCCCCATCTGCCCCAGCACCACATACTCCAAGCAGGGTTTCCTGCTGGTCCACCACGCCATACGGCATCCGCCAAGAAACTCAAGCCGACTCACCCGTCTGAGGTGCCAGGTGTGCGGACAACGCACCAGCACGCTACACAAAGCCTTGAAACACCGCGGGCGCCATCTGAAGCAGGCTGCGTTCCAGTGCCACAAATGCCGGCATCGTTTCTGGAATCCCCTCCTGCTGGCCCGCCACAACTTCTCCTGCCGAGGGATGACGCTGACCGGTAACGGGAGCTGGGGACTGATGAAGATGAAATCTCCATCGTCTCATGACGGCGGCGGGCAGCAGACGGACAGGAAGGGCCACTCGCCAGTTCAACTGTCGGTCCCGGTCCTGGTGCAGCCTGAGAGATCAACGGTTCTGACCGACTACAGTCAGCAAAAAAGTTTTCTAGACTAGATTGTTTTGATGTTTATCTTTTTTAATAATCCAAGAAGCAAACGAGCTAGCAAGTTTTTAACAAAAGAGGAGGGAAGATGGAGGGTTTAGTGTAACTACGTAATGTCCCCTCCCCAATGGAATCTATAAACAATCCTAACGTACAACAGCAGAGGTGGTTCATAAATTAGTTTGGACTTCAAAAAGCCCAGAATCAGAACCGCCGTCCTTCTGCCTCTTTAGACGACGCGACCATTAGCATTCATCCACTTTTATCCGTTTTCCCATTAGCCATCATGAAGCAGAGTTACGGATTGGATGCGTATTGTAGAAGCGAGGTACGTTTAATACCGGTTTATTTTTTCAAAATGTTTTCACATTATTCCCAATTAAACGGTGTCGTCCTCATCTCTTGCTCTGTACGTGTTTATTTCTTAACCCTTTTTATATTAAGATGACATCTCCCCTCACAGTAAATTTATCCATTTAAAAAAAAAAAAACAACACAAATTCTGGTGCGACGGTCTAATCTGATCACGTTTTAATCAGAAAAGTTGACCTTAAGTGAATTAGAAGAAGAAAAGGCGTCTAAAAATGCTGGTTGACATGCTAACGACGAGAGTTTCTGGACAAAGCAGAAGTATTGATGTTGTTGATGTACACTACTTTTGTCATTTTTAAAGCGGCGCGGTGAAAGAAATGCCACGACTCAGAAACTTCAAGTGTTCAGGACGAGAAAAGAACAACAGAGTGTACTGTACAATTCGTATTATATTTTATTATATATTGATTATTTGCTGTTTTTTATTCCAAGTATCATTTCTTTTATCATTGTTGCTATTGTAAGGGTGGGAGGGAACAAGTTGGGGACTCTTTGTAAAACAGCAGGATGAGTATATGTATTGATGTGATTTTTTTTTTTTTTTTTTTTAATTATTATTTTTCCTCCCTGTATCTTTTACCCTCATGCCACAGTTACGCCCAATTTTTGTAAGAAAAGCGTGTACACATAGTTCATGACTTAGGTCCTGTCCAGCTGTGTTTTTTCTTTTTTCTGTAAAACTAAAACATGTAATATTATTACTAAATTACTATCCTTTGCCTAAAAGTGAGTTGTTGAAAGCCCTCAGACATCAAATAAAAAATGTAATGTTATGGACGTCGGCTTTGTTAATTTTCATTCAGTGTGCCCTTCAGAGCTAATATCTTAGCCACTGTGGCCCTCTGTTGGCGATGAGAAGTCATAGAAATTCAAAAATTTACAACATTATGCAGTCCTGTACCGGTGTAATACATGGCCTCAAAAATGCCATCAACTGACTGTTATTAAAGGACTATACCGGCCATTTTGCATGTTTGAGTCTAATATATTCAGGTTTCATACATGTTACATTACTGACAATCATTTCTCAAAGGATAAAACCGTATTTCAGCTTTCCTGATATTTTGCTAAATCTCTTAATCTTTCAAAATCAAATATTCAAGTGATACACCCACCTTAAAAATCCATGTTTCTCCTGCTAATAGTTACACAGCCTTATGAAGTCACGGTCCTTTAAATTTTTCCATAAACGCAGGTCTTCTTTTGGGACTATATTCCCCGGTGGAGGCATACATTCACTCCACGCTTTTTATTGAGCTTAAACACTAAAATTACATAACTTCTAAAAAAACCTGAATACACGTCTTGTTGGTGATGATGGATTACCTATCCCAAGAACGTTTACAGTATCAACAAGTTGATTTTAATAGCAGAATGAACTGAAACCAATGGAGGTCTGGAAGGTAGGAAAAACATTTTTAATTCACCGTTCCAGTAGTATGCTTTGGGAAATGATTGTTAGTAACATTATGTGTATGAAAAATTTAGTTTATTAGGCTCAAACATGCAAGAATTTTTTTTTTTTTTTTTTGAGATTTTTGCCTTTTGTCTAAGAAAACCCAGTTGAACTGTGGTAATAATTGACCCACTAGTCTAGCCCTATCGCTTGAATATTTGATTTTGAAAGATTAAGAGATTTTGCAAAATATCAGGAAAGCTGAAATACGGTTTTATCCTTTGGGAAATGATTGTCAGTAATGTAACATGTATGAAAATTGAATATATTAGGCTCAAACATGCAGAATGTATGGTATGGTCCTTTAAACTGTTAAAAGCCTACCGTGTTATATCTCAGTTTTAATGTGCACTTTTTGAAAAAAGTGAACATTAAAGAGTAACCTGATTCAAGATCTGACAAAGATTATCAAAACTTAAATCAATGTTGGAGTTTTATTTATTGACATTGAAGTTAATAATTGCAGACGTGTCAGATGAGTTTCTACTTCCTGCTGCACAGATGCTGACTTGGTGCAGAGGAAAGAGTGTTTTTACGCTTTCTCAGACTTTGCTTTGATTACATTCGATAAGGAATTATTAACGGAATTCAAACAGAGAAGTGAGCTCTGAATCAGTTTTATTTATCAAGCTGCTTCTGTCATTTTTAGGAACACATTTCTAATTTGTAGTTATGAATACGTGCTGTAAAACAAGCTCTTTGGCAGATTTCAGGTTGTTAGGTGCTGCTTTGTGAGGTTTGATGGTGTGGATCTCTGTCGCTGTCGCTTTCCTGTATGCTGCTGAAGTTCTAATATTGGTCATTTAGGGAGCGGCTGCCAATTAAAACCCAATAATTGTATTCAAACAATTCAACCACTCAAAAACAACCACCTAAATGATGCTACTGTTGGCGCCTTTAGCTGATTTGAACAATTGAAACACTGTCATGGAAACAACCTCAACTCAGCTGTGTATATTTTTATCTACCTTCGCCTCCTACAAAGGCAATCTAGTGGTTTCAACACACACACATTCCCTCACTTACTCTATGCACATGAAAGTGGAGATTTTTTGTTGGATTCATCTGTAATTTGTCAGGTGTTGTGCACCTGGAGAATGAAGTCAGGTGAACTACTTCTGCTTCTGTGACTACCCAGCTGACCCCCTGTGTTAAATGGGAACTCACGTGTATGAACATTTTTTAAAGGACTAAACCAGTGATTTGCATGTTTAAACCCATTAAATACAACCTGCATGCATGTTATATTATTGCCACCATATTCCAAAGCATGACCGGAGCGATAATTAGAATTGTTTTTCCTCGTAGAAACTTGAAACATGCTTGAGAGAGGTAATTCGTCACAGTGAACAAGACATATATAAAAATTATTGGTGAAGTAACAATTTTAGCTAATATTGTCATGCACAACTGTTAGCAGGAAAAACATTGAATTTTAAAGTGGGTGTATCACCTGAAAGCTTGATTTTGAAATATTAGAAGATTTGTTAAAATAACACACAAAACTACTTTTATGTTTTGGAAAATGGTAGCAGGAATGTAATGTATGCATTAAATGCAGTATTTATTGGGCTCAAACATGCAAAATCACTGGTATGGTCCTTTAAGATTTTGTATTTTCAGAGCTAATATAAATTGATAATGTTGCCACGAAACCATATTTTTAAAATACAAACTGTCATAATTTAACACTACAGGTAAAACTAGTCATTTTGAAACCCAACATCATAGTGCAGTACCACGAAATGGCCACTAGATGGCGCCATATAAATACTTTCATAGATGGCGCAAACCCAAATTGTTAATCCAGTCGTTCAGAGTTTATTTAAAGCTCCACCCTACTGGCACATTCCTGTCATGTACATGTGACATCACACTGTCCTTGGATTAGAGTTTGAACACTTTCCAGGACTTTCAAAGTCTTTCTAGGAGCGCTGCCCCACAGTCCAGCCCCCCGCCCGCGTCCAATCAGATTTATGAACTAATAATTAGTTGTCTTTTTTTTTTTCTTCAAAAGAGACCGATACACTAACATATTGTAACTTAGTGTAACGAAAAAAACCTGACAGATTTGAAAATACAGTTTAAATAAAACAAAGAAATTAATTCTGTGGAAAAATATTTTATGACCTTGATTCAAAGAAAGTGATTTAATTCAGCATAATATCAGGATGATCATTTTAGCTGAGGCTTTATTATTATACAAAAAAGTTCCTGATTAACATGAAGGGGGAAAAGTTTGGCAAGTTTCACGTGTTACATTCGACAGCAAAGACATTCTTATATTTGTCTGTTCGGTTTTTTTTTTAAATTTATTTTTTTATTTTGTGATGTTCTGGCTTTACAAATGTAATTTTGATTTATTTATTTAGTTTATATTATATTTTAATTGTTTTGTTTTTGATATATTATTGTTTTATTGCAATTTTATCACTCTCTCTCTCTCTCTCTCTCTCTCTCTCTCTCTCTCTNCTCTCTCGTCACCCCCGCTGGCCTGTCACGCGGCAGTAGCATGGGGAAACCTGTGGGCGGAGAAACTGACCTATTTTTGGCCAATTGGAGGCCAGGAGAATAGCGAGTGACCTATTTTCAGCCAATCACGGCTCATCGGAGTTGCCGGTAGGCAACAGTCGTCGCGTGCAGACGCCATGTGCTTGTTTGGTAGAGAACGCGGGAGGACTTTCTAAAGGCATGACAGTCGTTTTTCCGACCTTTTCTGTGCGTTTAAACACAACTCGTTCATCGTTTAAGATCTTATGTAAATATAAAATAAAATATAGTATTGCTGTGTAAAAATAAAACACTACAGAAGAGTTCAAATAAAAGTCTTTTTTTTTTTTTTAGTTTACACTGCTGACAGATCACAAAATGGAGTTTGTAATCCCTTTTCCCATCTGATACTACGTTAGTTAATATTTCGCTAAATTTGTAAGGATTTGTGCAAAAATATGACAAACGTCACCGTTTGCCACACCTACTAATGTGCTTTCGTTACAGTCTGAGCCGCTTGTCTTTAAACCCTGTCAGGCTGTGGAAAAAGTCACATTTCTCACTTTATGGGCTGTGTGTCAACTAAAGTTTGACTTAGATCAGGAATAAGAGAAGGAGACTGAAAAAAACAAGTGGAGAAAGCATAATTTGACATTTCAGTGCATCTTATATTATTTAAACTGTCAGTGATTTTTGTTGTTTTGACTTCGCTGTTTAGAATGACAGCGTGAGAGAAGGGGCTCAAGTGGGCGTGGCTTGCTGCGTAACAGTCCCGTCTTACCTCCCATCATTGGTTGAAATTTCCATGAGGCGTTGACGATTCATGCAAATACGTGTTGCGTTCAGGTTACAAGGGAGAACAAATAAGAATGATGAGCAACCATCTGGCAATCATGTTTTTTTGCCAAATATGTGGACACTGCAGATCTTTGCACCATCTGTAATGTAAGAAAGAAATAACTTTCTCTTATAATAATCTTTGTAACTGTACAAAATGGTTGGCAAGAACTTGCTTCTCACATTTTTTAGTTCATTAACAGCTCAGACACATAAAGCTTTAACTACATTTTCAGAATGAGAATAAATTATATATCATTGCCAACTTTTTTTAAATTTTAATTGTAATTTTTTATATTTGCAAATTACAAATTTAATTTTATTTTTGATGTTTGTTTTGATTTTGCTGAGCTGTATCTGTTGACGTAGTCAATCAGTATTTTTTAATGTTTCTTAATTTAATTTAAATTACACACTTTATTTTGATGCCTTTCCCCTCAGATTTCCTGTTTGACTGTAGACATGTCAGATTTTGTTTTACTGTTGTTCTTTCTAATTCTAAAACATAAATTTTATAGATTCATGATATTGGTAAGACAAGATCGTTTGATGTTTGCAAGTTAATCATTTTAGGGTAATGTACTTGCTCTAATTACAAAATAGTTTCCCAAAGACTCTATTTAAGCAAACATTAATCTATGGTAATAATTTTACCATACTAATTTCCATTTGGAAGCTGTTGTTTCCTCGCTTTGTCATGCTCCCTGAACGCAGAATCGTGCATGTAAAGGAAAAGGGGCGGTGACTGGGCGTGGCTTCTGTATGCAAACGATCCACGCCCCCTAGCGCCTTTCCCCCGTGAGCGGTGACGTCACGCGAACGGCCCGTGTTGGTTCCAGCTGACTGGCAGAGAGAGAGAAAGAGAGAGAGAGGTAGAGGGAGGAAAATAAGAGCCATCAACCTCATCTGACTCTCATACTATTGGATATTTTTATTTTTTTTGGGGGGGGGTCTATTTTTTGCCTTCATCTTGGATTTTTTTTTGTTCCGTCTTTCATTTTTATTCTCAACTTTGTTTTATTTGCCTTTTTTTTTCTCTCTCTCTTGCTGACTTCTCCCGCTGCATCGACTGGACTCTATTCTCTCTCTGTTCTGTTTCTAATCCTGTTTTTCACGCATCGCATGGTACTACCGCCATCCCGCTTCCTTTCTGCTGTTTGTTTTTCCCACCGGAGTCACCGACCGACGGACGGACCGGAGAAGCACCGATTTACCCGAACTGAACGGCATTAATCAGTCAGATTGTCGGTTGATGCCTGTAACGGAGGTGAGTTTATGACAGCAGCTAAAGACGCCATGAGAGGATGAATTAGACCAACATGGTGCCATTTTGGAGATAAACCCCCCCCCCCCCC
>VXCM01007255.1:0-22262 GCA_014773175.1 Lucifuga dentata
GCTGTGGTGACCCCTGAAGGGAAAGCCCAAAGGAAAAGAAGAAGAAGAAGAAGAAGAAGAAGAAGATAATGGTGATGAAGATGATGATGATGATGATAATAAAGATGATGATGGTGGTGATGATGATGATGATGGTGATGATAATGATAATAATGATGATGATAATGGTGATGATGATGATGATGATGATAATGATGATGATGGTGAAGATGATTTTTTTGTGTTCTCACTCCGTTAAGGCTGCCCAGGTCTTTCACCAGGTGCTCGTCAGTCGCTGGGTTGTAGTTGATGACGGCGTGCTGCTTGTCCACACTGCGAGACTGTCAGACACACACACACACACACGCACACACACACACACACACCAGCATCACTGTAGTGAAACAGTAATCTTAAACAAACTACACGTGTATGAATGTAAACAGAATGAAACACGTGATGCACACAGGTGTGTTTACCTGCAGCATGAGCTCGCAGTCCTCGCGGCCAACGAAAATCATTTCCTTGGGGAGGCGGTGCCTCGTACCAGAGCTGCTCACCAGGAACCATGATGTCACGCTCATCTTACAGGCCTGCGGGGAAACCCCAGAGCATTCTGGGAAATATGGAACCGTAAGTCTGGAGTCAGTCTGGATCAATGTTCTGAGTTCAGTTTCACGAACACGTGATGGCACGCTAAGGCTCACAACTTATCAGAACCTTTAGAGTAATCAAACAAACAAACAAACAAACAGGAGGTCAAAACAGAACCTCCACGGTGGAAAACAACTTCCATCAGATGCTGTGTTTCTAAGTGTGCATATGTGTCTGTGTGTGTGCGTGCGTGTGTGTATGTATATAGTATATGTGTGTATGTGCGCGTGTGTGCCCTTGGAGCAGGTCAACCTGTTTACCCAGTGACGTCATCATCATTTATCCAGGTTCAACCCGGTTACCCGGTATCGAACCAAACCGCGATAACGCGCGCGCGCGTGCGCACACACACACACACACACACACACACACACACACNCCGGCCACCAGCCGGTTCTCAGAGAAAACCCGTTAAAATAAAATGAAGAGACGGAGAGGCAGGCAGACAGACAGAAAGACAGGCAGACAGACAGGCAGACAGACAGGCAAACAGACAGGCAGACAGACAGAAAGACAGGCAGACAGACAGGCAGACAGACAGGTGGGCAGACAGACACACCCAGTCCTTCATCTCTTACCTCCAGCAGCTCCAGATGCTGCTGACACTCCGCTGCTCAGCGCCGATTAAAGCCCAAACGGACGCGCTGCCAGGCGGATACAGCATCGGAGACGAGCCGGTCCGAGCGGAGCGGAGACGGTGCAGGAGAAGAGAAGAAATAAGGAATAATGTCGTTAACGTGTCCGGTAGATGCTGCTGATGCTGCTACAGCATCCCTCTCTGACGCACGCAGTAAGAACGAGCAATCACCGGAAGACCTAAAATCTTCAAAATAAAACAACTTGTATCTCGTTAGTTTTTATTTTACTTCATGCGATCACCGGCGTTTGTTTGTATGCAGGATTTCTGAGAACGTTATGGAGAAATTTGGATGAATTTGAATGACAGAAATGAGGAGAGGAAGAAGTGATGACATTTCAGAGGTGATCTGGATTCTTTTGTAGATTCAGAAGTTTTTAGCCAATAAAATCAATGCTAATAGGCTGATTTCAGTGAACTTTGACCTGCAGCTTTTTTTGGCCTTGGTGGATGTTTGCTTCCTGTTTCTGCTGACATGTGATTTGTTTTAGCAGTGATGGAAGGATGTTTTCATCTGCTGGATGGTTTCTTTGCTTGCAGATTACTGGAAACGTTCTGAACCAGTTTTGATGAAACTGGAAGAGTGGGTCATGTCACAGGGACGAACCCATTACGTTTTAGAGCCAATCCAGATCCAGGACCAGATCCAGGAATCTAGTCTAACTATAAAGACAGAAATCTCTGTCTGTGGCACCAACATCTCTAGAACCCATCATGGATGAAGCAGCAGGTTTGTTGCTCAGGACCCAAGGACGTGCAGCGTCACGTGTGAAGTTGTTTGGATGAGTGGTTCTCAAATTGAGCTGTGCTGGTAAAAAGTAGTCCACGCGGCAGGATACGCTTCGGTCCACAGCCACTCATGGCCGGCTGCAGTGCACACCATAACGTCCGGCCCAGTCCAAACAGGCGCTGCTGCACTAGTAAACGATTATTACAAATATCAGCTGAATATCTGTGATTTCATTGGTCAAACAATTTTGAAGAAGATAAAAGTGACAATGAAGACGAATGAAGAACAAAAAACCGTTTACATTCATTATAATTATAATTAAACTTCATCAAGCAAGGCATTTGTATTTATGAAGCACATTTCATACAGAAACATTTCAAACATATTTACCAGGATAAAATCATCAAAACCAGAATACAGGAACATTAAGGTGCAATTACAGGTTAATATCAAAATAACCACATTTTACTCTAGATTTAAACAGACGCATTTATTTTCAAATAATCCTGTGTTTGTATCACCTGAACATCTGAGTTTGAAAAATTAGTGGATTTAGAAGAATGACAGGAAAACTAAAATGCTGTTTTATGTTTTGGAAAATAGTATAGGGATATTATTTATTGGGCTTAAACATGCAAACTCACCAGTATTGTCCTTTAGCCTCTAGTGCATAAGGTAATATCGGGTTAGCTTTAGACCAGTAGGGGGCGCTGTCACTAATGACAAGTGCCAGAAACTGTAAAATATGAGTCATATTTATCTTTACAGACTGAAGATGCACGTTAATTAACAGCTGATAGACTGATGACATCACTATGATGTCACACTTATTACTCACACTTATCACTCTGTCCTTTTTTGCTGACACACCTTTCAGGTTTCTGTTCAGATTCTTGTCAGCAGAGTTTTTTGTTAGATTTATTATACTTCAACAAAATTCTACAGCCTTCATCAATTTAAGTGTCAGCAAACACAACAAACTCAAAGCACCAAATCTTTTCACATTTCAGCGAAACTCTTTTGTTTCAGTTTCGTCAAACTTTAATATATTGTGAGTTTTTCACGTCCGGCAAACACTGCAAAACGAAGAAATCCAGAAACACCCAAACACACCACGGAGATATGACATCACTGTTGAAGCTCCTCCCACCACCTGTGAGAGAGGTCACGTTACCACAGATCATTTCTGATTGGCTCAAATTTAGGCCACGCCCTCGTTTTTCTAAGACAGATTTGATTGATTCATTTTATCTGGTTGTAAATATTTCATAGTTTTTATTTGAGTGTGTCTTTAAGGCTGGGAACCTTGGCTTGTCTGCTCAGGGTCATACTGAGGTCATGCTGGGGTCATACTGGGGTCAGAGGTCACAGCAGCTTGACATCCAGCAGCTGGATATCTCCCAAGACCTCCAGCTGGGCGATGCGGCTCAGGTCCTGGACGCGGTGTTTGTAGTCCAGCTGGTGCAGGCCGTTAACAGCAACTCTGAAGTGCTGAGCGTCACACAGGATGAGCATCTGAGAGCAGAGAGGGAAACACGCTAAGGTCACACCTGCACACACCAGCAGCAACTGCTTTAAAGGACAATGCCACAGTTTTCACACATTTGATATACTCTAAAAATCTCCACGTAAATCACAAAATAAGACAATGACGTTTGATAATAATGTTTGCTTCATAAACAACCAAACAAAAAGGAAGCAAAACTGGACAGCTTTTTCTGACAAGGGGTCAAAGGTCACAATACTGTACCTCAAAGTACTGTGCGGAGGTGAAGGGGAAGGAGACCAGCTGGGTCTCCTCAGGGCCCCAGCAGTCAGACAGGAAGGAGTTTCTGACAAAGATGCCGTTCTTCAGGCGAGGGTTGAGATGGAGAGCGATGTCGGAGCTGTTCGCCACGCGCAGATTCACGCAGAAACTACGAAAAATGGAAAAAACATCAAACACGTCAGACACAAAAAGCATCAAACACAGAAACCACAAAACACACACTAAATAACATCAAACATGTCAAAAACAACAAAACTTCAACTTAAACACACACACACACACGTGTTGTGGTGTTACCTGTGTGGACACACGCTGGTCCGTCCCGTGACAGCGATGGCGCGCCCGGCGCTCAGCCCGTTCGGCAGCTCAACTCTGAAGGGAAGATTCTGCAAAGCCGTCAATCAAACAACCACAGATTCAGAAACGTGTAGCGTGAACAACATTTACCATCATGCAACAACAACACTCACCAAGTCTGCTGATGACGACATTATCCCCTAAAACACACACACACACACACACACACACACACACACACACACACACCTAATTACATTCATATAAAAAGCAGAAAGTGAGAATCTGCTTGAATGTTTGAGAGCGTCGTTACATTTGCTGCTTCAGCATCTCGGCGGCTCAAAGCGTCTCCAGAACAAACTGGACTCTAAAAATGACAAATGCAAGACGATTTCATCATGTGATCGTCTCGTGAAGCTGCACTGACGGGTCAGCTGATTCCAAAAATGTTGTCATGTTAATTCATGTTCATGTCACATCATGTAAAACATGAATATCAGCAAACAAATATCATCACAATAGTTTTAAACTAATCTCTGACTCACAGAGCAGGGAAGGAAGCCGATGGCTTGAACTTTGACCTTTCCAGATATGGTCAGAGTGTCGACCCGCTCCAACTCCAGTCGGTGTTTATATTCCAGTACATGAGCTCCGTTTACCGCCACCTGGCGACCAATCAGAGGCAACAACGCTCGTCACTCTTTTAAAAGGTCAAAACTTACTTTTTACAAACAACAAGATTTACTATGATGCTGATCTTCATCAGGTGTAGCTCCTCCTCCTCCTCCTCCTCCTATGTGGCGTGAATGCTTACGTGTCTCTTTGTGGACAAACTATGAGACCAAAAAAAGTCAAATTCTGCATGTCTGAACAGAAAACATCCATGGGGGTTATAAATGTGCCTCATATTGATTTAAGTTTTTGTTTTTTGTCATTGTGTTTTGATTTTTAATGCATTTTGTATTTGACTTTAAAAGGAGCTAACCGTGTAAAAGATCACGTGTTCTGGTTGTAAAACATCTGGTCAGGCTCCGTTCTCACCTTGAACCTGTCGGTCTGAACCAGCACGATGAGCTCGAAGTCGGCCTCGGGTCTGAAGGGCATCTGGTGCAGGATCTGCTCTCGGCCCCAGCACTCTCCCTGCAGGCTGTTGCACACGATGCACGCTGACCTCCTGAACCTCGGGTTGAAGTGAAAGGCGATGTCAGCCCTCGGCTTGATGCTGCTGCCACACGCAAAATCCAGCTGGAACCTACATGCAACGCAGAAGACAAACCCAGAGACAAGACAGACGTGTCACAGAGATACCATGAGACACGATGGAGAGGACCAAGAGATCATCAAGACAGTGAAAAATGACAGAGAACACACATATAATAAATATAATATATAACACCACAGAATCCACATGAGAGATGTGTTATGGTGCAAATTTGTGACGTCATACCTGTCAGCGTCAGGGGGCACGGAGCCCTGGATGAGAACCATCTCCCCTGGCTGCAAACCGCCCAGGATGGTCCCAGAAAACGGAATAGTCTGTAAAATTATACATCTTAAACAAACACTAACGTCTGACATACATGATTTAAAAAAGATTTAAAAAAACACAAAAAGTAACGCAACAGAAAAGACATAGTACGGAAGCCTGAGCGCGTATGACCTCATAATCAAAATCAGTTTAATGTTCTCATAATCAGCAGATAACATCAGTTTGTAACACCCTGCAGAAATAAAACTCTGTTTGCTTCAAGTTCTCCATTATGAACACATGTAAAAGGCGGAAATGAGCCGCACGAACCTACAACTGACATAAAGTAGATAACAGGTTTGTTATTAGTCGGTGAATAAACCAAACTGACTAAATGTAAAGTCAGAGTTTAAAACTATTCTGACGCAGAAAACACCTTCAAATTCACGTGTTAGCACTTAGCTAACTCGCTGCTAACTGAGCTAAAGCTGCCCACTCACAAATTCTCCATTATTAGTAGTTTAACGATTTTAAACGAACGAAAATCACTTCAGCTGATATATATGTTGAACGGAAATATATATAAAAAATATTACCGGGTTTAGAAACGTCTGTTTCGGGTTTGGAAGTGACATATTGAAGAACAACAACAGCGCAAACGGACAACTTTGTTTTTACTTCCGCTTACGTAACAGCTGCTAGCTCAGTTAGCATAGCTCAGTTAGCAGCTACATGACACCAAATAAAAGTAATTTTAAAAAAACACAAGGATGAGAGTCCAAACATATCAGAACACAAACCATAAACTCAAATATTTTGTGTTTTTCACCGCCAGGATGATTAAATGTCTGCACCTTTTAAATATACATTTAAATATAATAATTTTATCGGCTCCTCTGGTCTGACTTTAGGGAATTACGGTTTTATGATTCAAACTTAATTGCAGATTAAAATATCTGTACATATAATTTCTATCGAAATCGTAAAATCCGCTGAAGCCATTTTTCATGTATAAGATACAAATGAGATGCTAAATCATAAGTTTGATACCAAGTCATGATAAAAATACTGAGTATGACATGAGGCTGTGTAACTACTGTATCTGCTATACATTGTATTATTTACAGAAAACAGTAATAAAGCATACAGGTAGGATATGAAAAGGTGATAAAAGTTTTATTTATGTTTTTTTTATCAGCTGTAATAAAGCACACTGAGGCTTCCAGCAGCACATTTAAATTTTTATTACAAAACAATTCAGAATCTGTACAAATCAATAAAACAACCTAAAACCACATCAGGCTAATATAAAAATGGATTTACATTTATTACATGTAAGACAAACTTTATAAAGTTAGTTTCCAACATAAAAAGCAGCGCTGTAACAGATGAAATGTCTGATTATTTCAAACATTTTGCAGATAAATCTGATGAATCCTCTCGTTCTCGCTGCACTGAGGATTTTCAGTGGAGACTCTCAACGCCAAGTCGTTTAGTGTGAGGCGGGGTTTAGAAGTTCTGCGGTCTCAGAAGTCAGCGTCCAGCCTGAAGGTGTTGTCGCTGGGTCCCGACATCACGCCCATCCTCTGATACTCGCCAACGCGCTTCTCAAAGAAGTTAGTCTTTCCCTCCAGAGAAATGTTCTCCATGAAGTCAAACGGATTCTCCGCCTGGTAAATCTGCAGAACAACAAGCTGCTGACTAACAAGTAATGAGCCTCAGAGAAAACTCGCTTGGTGCTGATGTGTTTAAAGGTGCATACACACTCACACACACCAAAAGTAAGAAATGATGGGGGGGGGGGNGGGGGGGGGGGTGGCTCAGACAGGCGTCTGTTTCGTGCTGCTGGCGGTCTGACAGCGGACCACTCGTCCACTGACAGATGTGTAGCAGCACTCAGCCCCCATCTGCGGCTGAGGTCCGTACCCCTGCGCCTCTCATCATGGCAAACCCCACCCCTCAAAACCGCTTTCAAACCTGATCCTGCTCAGAAAACGGTCCATTACCTTGTTGAAGCCGAGTTCCAGCATCAGCCTGTCAGCTACAAACTCAATGTACGTCTTCATCAGGTCACAGTTCATCCCGATCAGCTTGACGGGCAGAGCACGAGTCAGGAACTCCTGGGGAGAAGAAAAAAAAAAAAAAAAAANAAAAAAAAAAAAAAAAAACAGTTTCACACATCCGCTCTCTGCAAGTCTCCATTTCTACAATAAACTGAAAATGAGACTTAGAGGAAAAACTGACGTAGCACTTTCAGGGCCTCCAAGACAAAAGTAAAGTCAGATGAGGGACTTTGAACCGACCTGCTCAATCTGCACAGCGTTCCTGATGATCTTGCTGACTGTGTCTGTGGACGGTTTGTTCACCAGGTGTTTGAACATCAGGCAGGCAAAGTCACAGTGGAGACCCTGAAAACAGAAACGTCAAGACAGACCAAAGCAGCACAAAACGCATCATTCATGTCATTTCTGCTTTTAGAATCGTCACCTCGTCTCTGCTGATGAGCTCGTTGGAGAAGGTCAGGCCGGGCATGAGGCCACGCTTCTTCAGCCAGAAGATTGCAGCGAATGAACCAGAGAAGAAGATTCCCTCCACAGCAGCAAACGCCACCACGCGCTCGCCTGCAGAACAGACACTCAGCATCACAGAAACCAGCAGCAAAACTTCTGTCTGACTGAAACTTTCATCTTTCTGGAGAAGAACGCAAAGAACAACATCAGCTGCAGATTCTATGAGGACTCAGCAAAGTCTTACCATAGGTGGCGCTCTTGTTGCTGATCCAGTTGAGCGCCCAGTCAGCTTTCCGCTTCACGCACGGCAGAGTCTCGATGGCGTTGAACAGATATTCTCTGTCATCAGAAAAAAAAAAAAAGTCAGAAAGACGTGATTTGTCCTGCAGCTTCACAGCTGAAGCAGATTTTAGTTTAAACTTTTTACTGTTTGCATAGTGAAACCTGATTGGCTGGAGAAACAATGTGGGACAAAGCATTAAAAACTGTAAATGAATGTTAATAAACACGTTCAGCAGGAAGCAGCTCACCTCTCTTTAGGGTCCTTGATGTAGGTGTTGATGAGGAGGCTGTACATCTCTGAGTGGATGTTCTCCATGGCGATCTGGAAACCATAGAAACACCGCGCCTCTGTCACCTGGACTTCCTGGGTGAAACGCTCCACCTAGTGGTCACACAGAGAACAGGTCGTATGACTCAAAGAAACGTACGTCTCACCCTGTATGACAAATCAGTTACCAGATCAATGTTTTCACCAAATTCAACACAGAATCTTTAGCTAAAGATCTTCATCCTCACCAGGTTCTCATTGACGATGCCGTCGCTGGCGGCAAAGAAAGCCAACACATGAGAAATGAAGTACCTCTCCTCTTCCTTCAGAGACGCCCAATGCTGCAGGTCCTTGGACAGGTCGACCTGCAAAGTCAATTAGCATCAGAAGTCTGTTCTTCAGACAGTGTCTAGCGTAGCAGCAGGGCGTGACATCATCATCATCATACCTCTTCTGCCGTCCAGAAGGACGCCTCAGCCTTCTTATACATCTGCCAGATATCGTGGTATTGGATGGGGAAGACGACGAAGCGGCGAGGGTTTTCCTGCAGCAGCGGCTCCTCCTCCGTGCTGCTGACCTTCTTAGAGGGTTTAGACTGAAGGAAAATAAAAATAAAAATGTAAGAAGAGATAAAACAACAAACACGACATTACACGAATAATCTCATGCTGTGTGGGAATAGCTGAAGGTCTGAGTCTTTGTCTGCAAAGCCACTCATACATGAAGTTTGTGTGTCTGCTCTCCTGTTTTTTCTTTCTTTTTGTTCTGCTACACATTAATTACCCTGCAGCGTTAGCCATTAGCCTACAGGACAGTAAAGCTGAAGTGAAAGCACAAAATATGTAAAAATAGATGTAGTCATCTTTAACAAAGCATCTAATGAGTCCAGATAACTTAAAGATAAAATATCACTATCATAAATGTCTTATGTGTGAACAGAACAAATGATCTCACTCATCATGTATTAAATTAACAGATTGTTTTGTTGACTGATGAAAAGGTAAATAAAATGTTAAAGTGCATTAAACTCATATTTCCTGTTCAGTATTGTTAACAGTAGAAGGCAGATAAATAGATAAAGGCCCACAGTACACTATAAAATATATATAATAGAGTAGTAGATTGTGATTAATTAGCATCAGCTAATTGTTCCTGTTGGCGCCAGAAGCTCCAAAATAAACCGCATCAACTAGTTACTTTTTTGTAAAGTTAAATATCTGTTAGTCTTTATTCTGATGGAGAATCTTCGAGATTTCCTGCAGGTTTCGGCTCTCTTACCTCAGCATCATGGAAGATTTTCCGCGCGGTTTTGGAGGCCAGAATCCGCGCTGTGTTCAGACTGGGAGGCTGAAAAGAAACGCTTCAAGTCACAATGTACGAACAAACTCATCAAATCAGGTCAAAGTGACTGAGCACAATAAAATGGCTTCCCGGAGATTTAACTAAAGAAATGCTGTGAAGGATCTTCGCACAGCAGCTTCTTTTAGCAGAATATTCAAACTTTATTTGAAGGCTTTGTTTTTTTCTCACCGTGTTTTCTTTGTCCAGCGCCATGCCGTTCATCTGAGAGTTCAGCAGGTTTTCATTCTTCGCGGACAGCGGACAGCGAGCAGACAGCATTTTAATCTACACAGACAGAATAAACTAAAAAAGAACGGGATGAATGAGAAAAACTAGCGCGAAACAGCAGATTAAAGAGCTAAAGCAGCTCAAAGTTGAAGAGAAGCGGACAGACTGCCCGGAAGCTGCTTCTGCTGCCTTTTATTGAAATATTGGCGCTAGAACGGAGTCAACCAATAGGATCGCAGCTCGTTGCTCTTTGAACTGACGCAGCAACACAGCCAATCAGGTGCCGCAGCTGACCACCACGTGACGACCAAACTATTGCGGGAAATTCAAACGCCTTAGTTTGAGCGCACTTACACAAAAGTGACCGAAACGGATGTTATAAAACTATTGAAAAGGCGCGTTTATGCATCATTTTATTTTCACTCAAAATGCAAAAATTATTTCCGTTAACTTCTATTAAACTGTAAACCTGTTACATGCTGTTAAAGATGTCATAAACGCTGACATCTGTAATGAATCAGCGCATTATTTACAATTAAAATATAAATGTACACAGAGGTAAAGCAGATATTCGTGTTTCCTTTAAAGTTTTGTTGGATATTCATCACGGGTTTTTTTTTTCTGCTGCCGCGCTTTCTGTTGTCTAACGGCGTCGTTACGTTAGGCTGCTAATTTAGCGCCAACGTTAATATCATAATTCGCATTTGTATGTGTGCATGTTCAAATTTATTTATTAGGATTAAACCCCTTGAGATGTAGCATCTCGTTTTCAAGGGAGTCCATTTATTATTATTGACATATCGGAAGCAGATTCAGTTATGAAAATTTTAAGCGGCAGTGATGAATTTAACTTTAAAATGACAAAATGTCAGAGAACAAAGAGAATATTTGAGTGTTTGAGGATAATCGAGTTACATTTCTACCTTTAATCTGCTCACGTTTTCTCTCGAAAATGAGACGTTTACCCTCTGGGCGGAAGTGAGCTGTTTCCGGCCTACTGAGGAGCAGGGAAGACAACAATAAACTGATAACCACGTTATAAATAAAAGCGCCTCCTAGCGGCCGGGCTGAATTAAGACAATGCTCATTCAACAACATAGGCAGATTTTCTTTTCTTTTTTCAGTGAGTAATCCTGATTTTCAGGTCAAGGTAAAAACACTTCTGACTGTACTGAACTTTGACTTCATTAATTAAACACACAGAAAATTTGTCTGTATATTTTGGTAAAATAGCACGATTGATGTAACAATCGATGTTCAGGTAACAGTTGTTACATGAAGTATTGTATAAGAATTCGTTATGTAAATTTTATTATTTTATTTATTTCATGGAACCAGAGCCCCAGTACAATCTGGGGCTCTCCTTCTTTACTTGAATATTTCTATTTTGGAGACTTTCTACTTTTCCTGCAGTATTATTATTATTATTATTATTATTATTATTATTATTATTATTAATTATTATTATTTTTTAACTTCAGGAATTTGCTGGAGTTCTACTGCATTATGGTTTTTGGCCGCATGATGTCGCTGTTATTCTGTCTGAGCGCCTCCACCAGCCAAGTTTTTTTTTTTTCATATTAAAAGTCGGTCAGTATGGCAAACAGGCGTGTCTCTCATCAGCCAATCACGCTGCGCCATTATGAATCTGAGCCAACGTCATCGTTTTCTATTGGTCACACCCCTTCAGCACTGCGCTGTGATTGGTTGAGGTTGTTACTGGGTGGCGAGGGACACACACACACACACACACAGAGGGGTGAAACTTGATTTCAGCAGAAAGTCAGAATTTTAGCCACATTTTTTGTGAAGGTGAAGCTGCACAGATTTAAAATGTTTTTGTCCTTTTTTTCACGCTGCGGTTTTCCCGCCTTTTGGTTGCGTAACACCGCAGCTTTTTATTTCCTGTTTAACTTTAGAGTTCTAAAGTTATAATGACCAAACTATAAAGTTATATCATCCTAAAGCTGTAATTACCTAAACAATATCATAAGGGAATTACATGCATTCAGGTAGTTTATCTATAAATGTGCTTTATGTCTCAGGTTTTTTTTTAAATTTATGCTCATATTCATATTTGCAGCATGTGTGTAGTTTTATTAACACATGTAATTTACTGGTGTGTATTAGAATATCTGGCACACATTTCCTTTACCATAAACAGCATTACTTTTATTAAAAAAAATAAAATAAAAAGATTCCCTAAATCCTAAAGATTCCCTTTTTTGTATGAACTCTTTGAAGAACCAGAAACTTTAAATTTAAACTCTTTGCAGCATGTTTGAGGTTTATTTGAATAACTTTTATAGACATGGTTCTTAAAGTATGGAGAAATATTTTGGTCCTTCAAACATGAGTTAATGTTTTATGGAAAATGATTTCTGTCCAAATGTTAAAACAGGAAAATGACACTGATATGGAGTAGAATAACATTTGATGATTTTGTGGTATTTTTTTTTATTATAAAAGTCATATTCTTCATCGCTTACAGGCAGGAGTTCAGAAATGGGATTATTTTGATATAAAATGTTATTATTAAGAATAACATTTAATAAAATGAGGTATTTTCTTACTGGCTACACTATGGGCCAAATCAAGCTATCAAAACAACAAATTTCTCAACAAATGCTGATGAAATAATAATCATAACGAGCGTAGGTAGCATCACAGTGAGGAATACTGACAGTTTAAAACGTCTATAAACCCGATTAGAATACACATACCATTCATAAAGATATCAATATATCTACAATATTTACAGTCAGACAATAACAGAAGCACGATACAGAAGCTTTGGCAAAAAAAAGAAAGAAAAAGAAAAGAGTGCATCCGTGCTAAATGTGACATGAACACGTAGTAAACATGATCATACATGGAGAGTACAAAATGAGCAGAATTTAAAAATCCAGTGCAACGTCAGGTTTGTGTTGGTTTCTGTCAGTGAATAGCAGCCTGTCAGCTTCAGCTTCAGCTCCTGCTCCTGCTCCTCTTGCTCCTACTGCTCCTCCTCCTGCTCCTCCTCCTGCTGCTGCTGCTGCTGCTGCTGCTCCTCCTCCTCCTCCACGATGCATTTGTGGTCAGTGGGAAATTGTCCTGAGCAGGGTGGGAAACTCGCTCTGTCCTCCGCTGAACTTTTAAATCGTATCGTAACTTTGTGCTGTTAGAAAAGCCGAATCATCGATCAGACGAAGGTCAAACTGATTCTTGCAGCTGAAACACCTGAAACAGGTGAGCAGACCTGATTAGAGGCAGCATTTCATCAGCAGTACCCATAATGCTGTGCAGCTTCCTGTCAGCTGTTTATTCGCCACAATAACCAGAGTTCACCAGAACGTTGCCACAGCAGAGCTGAAGCTCCGCCCACTTCCTGGCTCCTTGCTGTCACTCAGCGCACGAAAAGCTGAAACGTGTTCCTGCTTTGAATTTAATGACGTGTCGTAACATCACAGTTTAAACTGTTATTTTGTCATAAAGCTCCATGGCGTCTGACGTTATTATGATGACCGCAGCGCTTGTTTTAAACATGCATGTTCGGACCGGGCTGGACTTTATAGCGTGCGCCGCAGACCACCATCATGTAGCTCTGCACGTCCTCTGAGCTTAGTTTGCTGTACGGTTCAGACCGTGACACCGGACCGGAGCGTATCCTGCCATGTGGACTACTTTTTACCAGCACAGCTCAGTTCGAGAACCGCTCATCCAAGCAACTTGACACGTGACGCTGCACGTCTTTGATCAACAAACCTGCTGAATATCAGCTTCATACATGACGGGTTCTACAGACGTTGGAGCGTCAGAGATTATTATCATATGATCATATGATGTTGATGCTAACACGCTCTGCGGTGTTTTCTTTCTTTGTGTTTTAAACGTGTAAAGGAAGTTACCGTCACATGCAGGATTTAACAGTTTAAGTTTTTTCATGTTTTGACCTGCTGTGTTTACAGAATTGGTGCAGGTGTTGCTGGTGGGCGGAGCTACATTCACCATGTTCACTTTTGACAAAGACGATGAGTTTCTACATTTTAAGCTCAGCAGAAACGAGGCGGGACTTCAGCTCTGCGTCCTGATCACGGCCAATCAGATTTCTCCAGTTGAACCTGACTGACATAAACAGAAGCAGTTTAACCTTTGGAGGGTCAGAGGTCATTTTCCACCCAGTCCTGAGTGGGCAGGGCTCCTGCTGAGTGTTAGTTGGGAAGCAGCACGCTGACAGGAAGTGCTGAGCACGTGTTCTGGCCCGTCAGCAGGGCCGCTCTGCTGGGCTCTCGGGTTTCGGCGGGCCACGCAGATGCCCTCTTGGTGGTCGTGTGCCTCCGGGCGTGTTTGGTCAAGTGGTCGCTGCGCATGAAGCGACGGTCGCACACGCTACACACAAACTTTTTCTCACCGGTATGCGTTCGCCGGTGGCGGGAAAGCTCGTCGGACCGAGCAAACTTTTTGTCGCAGCCATCCCAGTGGCAGCTGAACGGCTTTTCACCTGCAGAAGAAGAGATGTTGTTAACCTGCAGGATGACACAAAGCCACGCCCACCTCAAGGCCACGCCCACCTGACATCATCACACTTCTCTTAACCCTTCAGGTGCCTGCATAAAATGTCAAACAGAAAAACACGACGAGCATCAGAAGCTCAGGTTCCTCCTTCTGAGTAACTTATCATAAGTATAAATATAAATAATAATATAATTACAATTAAAATAAATAACATACTAAATATATATATCTCCACATATATCCACAAAACATTTCATTCACAAAGACATGATAATTAATGTTGCTGTTTCAAAAATCATTTTCTTTACATTCAGCAGCTAAATACCTGCGTGTACCTGTGTGTGTGTGTACATGTGTGTACCTGTGTGTGTACCTGTGTGTACCTGTGTGTGTGTACCTGTGTGTGTGTAGCTGTGTGTATTTGTGTGTGTACCTGTGTGTATACCTGTGTGTACTTGTGTGTGTATACCTATGTGCTTGTGTACCTGTGTGAAGCTGTGTGTGTACCTGTGTGTACCTGTGTGTGTACCTGTGTGTGTGTATACCTGTGTGCGCGTGTAGCTGTGTGTGTATACCTGTGTACGTGTATAGCTGTGTGTGTGTACCTGTGTGTGTATACCTGTGTGCGTGTATAGCTGTGTGTGTGTACCTGTGTGTGTGTATACCTGTGTGCGTGTGTAGCTGTGCGTGTGTATACCTGTGTGTGTAGCTGTGTGTCCCTGTGTGTATACCTGTGTGCGTGTGTACCTGTGTACCTGTGTGTGAAGCTGTGTGTGTACCTGTGTGTGTGTATACCTGTGTGCGTGTGTAGCTGTGTGTGTGTACCTGTGTGTGTTCGGAGGTGAGCCTTCAGGTGAGAACTCTTGAAGTACGTCTTCTTGCAGCCAGAGAAGCTGCAGACATAATTTCGCCTGCGTGAAAAGTCGGATTGCGAGGCTCCGCCGCTCGCTCCAGACGGCATGTAAACAGGTGCCGGGGCCAGGGGGAGGAGCTTAGCATTCCCCAGGGTCATAACAGTCTGCGGGCCGTGAGGCGTGTGGGACATGGCTGGCTGAGGAACCACGAACATCAGCGTCTGCGGCACGGCTCCGNCGTGAGGCGTGTGGGACATGGCTGGCTGAGGAACCACGAACATCAGCGTCTGCGGCACGGCTCCGCTCACCAGCAGCGGCTGAGCGAAGCTGGAGGTCGGAGGAAGGAGGGCTTTAGGACCCGGAGTCTGGATGAAAGCAGAGATCATTCCTGCTTTCACCGGGAAAACCTGGCACAGGACTGGGGGGGAGGAGGAGGATGAGGAGGAGGATGAGGAGGAGGAGGAGGAGGAGGAGGGTGGTGTGGAGGTCAGAGAAGAGGTGCTGTCAGATGAAGGAGATCCTGCTCCGTTCTCTGGAAGGGTTTCTTGCACAATGAGTGGTTTTGGGGGCGTGACACTTTCACCTGGCTGGGTGGGTGGAGCTGTGGGCGGAGCTGGAGGAAGGCTCAGGCTGTCAGCGGTGTGGCGGATGACGCTGGTGGCCATCGCTCGGCCAGACGCCACGATAGACGAAGACTCCGTGTGAGGCTGCAGCACCGAGGTGTGTGAGGAGGCTGGTCGCTGGAGGGCGGGGCTAACACAGAGCTGGGGGCGGTGTAAGACCAGTCTGGGGGCGGGGCTGGTGGTGGCAATGGCATCAGCAAAGTTGGGACTGTGAGGCGGAGTCATGCACTGAGAAAGATGAAGAAAAATGTGATGTTTGTTGAAACCAAAAAACCATGAAAGAAGACGCCTTTGTGTTGTCTCACCAGCGAGGACAGAGACATCAGGTCCTTCGGACTGTCAGGGTGCAGCTGCATGGAGTCATAGGAGTCCGAGGTGGGGGTNATCAGGTCCTTCGGACTGTCAGGGTGCAGCTGCATGGAGTCATAGGAGTCCGAGGTGGGGGTCAGAGGACGGGACTTGTGTGACCTTTGACCCCAGAAGCTCATGCTGACGAGCGCCTCGGCGGCTTCCAGATCGTGGTTCTCAACTGTCTGCTTCTGCTTGGTCATTGGCCGGGCGTCCATGCTGCCAGCCTGAAAGACACAGGAGGTCAAAGGTCAAAGGGAGAACCCTGCAGTGACCATGTTAGAGAAGTGCAAGAAAAATCGGAAACCTTCATGACAGTTAATTGCTGCATCCTTACAGGTCAAAGGTCACAGCGTTCAGACTGCAGAAGAAATATGAATAAAGACTTTGAGAACTTTGAAGGATAACCGCCATGAGGACGCCACACGGCTCAGAAGGAAGAAGCTGGGTTGGGTTAAATGTTCCTGTTTTGCCTGAGGACAGACAGGAAGAGACGTCTTGCTGCTTCCTGTGGGAATGAAGCTGATGATGTCACTGTTTTCCACTTCCTGTCCTCTGCTGAGCCGCACGAGCAAAACGCCGCGACCATGAATACATCATCAGAGAAATAACAAATGTGATGTCAAATCAGAGAGAGAGAGAGAGACAAAGAGAGAGAGAGAGAGAGGGGGAGAGAGAGAGACAGAGACAAAGAGAGATAGAGAGAGAGAGACAGAGACAAAGAGAGAGAGAGAGAGAGAGAGAGAGAGACAGAGACAGAGACAGAGAGAGAGAGAGAGAGACAGAGACAAAGAGAGAGACAGAGAGAGAGAGAGAGACAGAGACAGAGACAAAGAGAGAGAGAGAGAGAGAGAGAGAGAAAGAGACAGAGACAGAGACAGAGAGAGAGAGACAGAGACAAAGAGAGAGACAGAGAGAGAGAGAGAGACAGAGACAGAGACAAAGAGAGAGAGAGAGAGAGAGAGAGAGAGAAAGAGACAGAGACAGAGACAGAGAGAGAGAGACAGAGACAAAGAGTCAGACAGAGACAGACAGGCTGATAGTTCTGCAGTAGGTACATTCAGTCTAGGATGCCCCCCCCACCAGGCAGTATAGAAAACAACAACACAGAGCCAGTGTGTGTGTGTGTGTGTGTGTGTGTGAAAAACTGACATTCAGGGAATTGAAAACTAAATTAATTGAAAACATCCTGATGAAAATGATTCCTGTTCCTTTTTAATATTGTTTTGTTATTTTCACATCATGAACTTGATTATCAATAAAAAAAATATCAATTATTTTGTTTTAAATATTATTTTCACCATGTGTGAAAATTCAATGTTTCTCTCAGTTTCAGATCTAAATTTTGGGTTTTTGTGATTGATGGTCTTTATAAATAACAAGTCAAATTTTTGTTTTTGACATTTTACACAGAACTAATCAATCACATAACTAACCAATCACATAACTAACTAATCAGCAGAAAGAAATAATCAATAGAGAATAAGCATCGATCAGCTGCAGTCTCATGTTACTAAAATCATAAATCAGCTGAACTATAATAATCATCAATGTAACAAAGCAGACAACACACACACACTCACACACACACACTCACACACACAGTGTGACCTTAAATAAACCAGCAGCGCCAAAATGAGACAAACCGTCCGATGATGTGAACAGGTGATTCCAGGTCAACAATCCGCTCCGGGATCAGGACCTGATCCTGGGATGAGGACTTGTCCCGGGATCAGGACCTGCTCCGGGATCGGGATCGTCCCGGCATCAGAGCGTGTTTTTCGGATCCGTGGGAAGCAACTCACCTGTCCGGAGCTCCGGCCGGAGGCAGGAAGAGCCGCTGCGGGCGGCGTGCGGAGGCAGGAAGCGTCGCTGAGCTCCGCAGCGACTCTGACTTCAGCTGAGCAGCAAAAAAACACAAAAGCGCAGAAAAAAACACAGAAACGAAATCTGGAGCGTCTGGCGGCTGGTAACACGCAGCCAATCACAGCAAAGGTGTACCGCGCCGCAGCCAATCACGGGCGAGGCGGTGCGTGATCAGTACGTGGAAGGCACGCCATTGGTCGGAGGCGGGGCGCGTGGCTGTCGGGGGGCGTGTCCGCAGAGTCAGCGGTATCAGAGTAAACCCGGTGAACCCGCCGCGCGCAGGAAGTGGGGGAAAGGTTGGAGGCGCCGCGGGCACGCGCAAGTCATTCTGGGACTCAACAACTGCAGACAGAAATAATAATCATCAGTAATTTAATAACCAAACAGCCGATTATGTTTATTATGCTTAAAACAACAGAAGCACAAAACAAAATGATCATTATGACTCAAATTTAACGCACTGATTGATTAACACTGTGCATGTGCGTGTGCGTGTGTAAACTTATTAATTAGTGTTTGATTCATAAAACAGCTGATTTCTGCTTTCAGGCTATATTTAATCTGAGACTGAAAACCTGAAACTGATGATGCTTCATGCAGAGAAATGCAGAAAGTCATGTGGATTTCTTTCTTTTATTTCTTCTTTTTCTTCAATGCACGGACACAGACGTGCACACAGACGTGCACGGACACAGACGTGCACACAGACGTGCACGGACACAGACGTGCACGTACAGAAAGTTAAACGAAGAAACAAAAGCAGTGGCCTGAAGACATGTCCTTATTGTCTTCTTCCTGCACCATTTTCCTCTCCTCTCTCTCTGGTATCTGGTTACCAGGTCCAACCCCCTCCCCCCCACACACACACACACACGCACAGTCACACACACTCACACAGACAAACACACACACACACACACCCAGACCACCCCTCTCTCCTCTGATGAACTCAGGGACTCCTGTACCAGGTTGTAAACAACCTCTCCAATAAAGAGTTTCTGGGCGGGACTAACACACCACACACACACACACACACACGTGCACTCACACACACACACATGCACTCACACACGTGCACAGAAACACTGGCCTCAGCGCTGGCTTCTCTTCTTTGTTGTGAATTCTGACATGAAGTCTTTACTGGAGCTTCATGCTGCTGTCATACTGCTGCAAAGAGGAGGAGGAGGAGGAGGAGGAGGAGGAGATGGATGGGGAGGTGGAGGAGGTCAATGTAAATGAGGAGGTCAATGTAAATGAGGAGGTCAATGTAAATGGGAGAAGGTGGAAAAAAATTAGGGTGGAGGAGAAGTTGGAGGTGGATGTGTGGACTAGTGATATATCATAATGTCTAGGAGTGATGAGGAGTAATGAGGAGTGATAGAGGAGTGATGGAGGAGTGATGAGGAATGATAGAGGAGTGATGAGCAGTGATGGAGGAGTGATGGAGGAATGATAAAGGAGTGATGAGGAGTGATTGAGGAGTGATGGAGGAGTGATAAGGAGTGATGAGAAGTGATAAAGGAGTGATGGAGGAGTAATGAGGAGTGATGAGGAGTGATAGAGGAGTAATGAAGAGTGATGGGGAGTGATGGAGTGATGAGGAGTGATTGAGGAGTGATGGTGGAGTAATGAGGAGTGATGGAGGAGTAAGGAAGAGTGATGGGGAGTGATGGAGGAGTGATAGAGGAGTGATGGAGGAGTAATGAAGAGTGATGGAGGAGTGATGAGGAGTGATTGAGGAGTGATGGAGGAGTAATGAGGAGTGATGAGGAGTGATGGAGGAGTTATGAAGAGTGATGGAGGAGTAATGAGGAGTGATGGAGGAGTGATGGGGAGTGATGGAGGAGTGATGGAGGAGTAATGAGGAGTGATAGAGGAGTGATGAAGGAGTAATGAAGAGTGATGGAGGAGTGATGGGGAGTGATGGAGGAGTAGTGAGGAGTGATGAGGAGTTATGAAGAGTGATGGAGAAGTAATGAGGAGTGATGAGAAGTTATGAAGAGTGATGGAGAAGTAATGAGGAGTGATGGAGGAGTGACGTTGATGCATCAGGATCACTCTTTGTGTCTGGTTTCTGACAGTGAAATCATCCTCAGTTCACTCAGTTACCTTAAAACACCTTCTAGCAGCAGCAGCCAGACACACACACACACGCACACACACACACACACACACACACACACACACACACACACACACACACGTCTCCGACAGTCTGTGCTGTTCTGTGAAAATGACAAATCTGTAAAACAGCTTTTCAGGGATTCTGAGCTTCGATGTTAAAAACTAAAGTCTGACTGCTAACCCTAAATATTACACACAACGTATACATGACTAAATATTACACACAACGTATACATGACCAAATATTACACACAACGTATACATGACCAAATATTACACACAACGTATACATGACTAAATATTACACACAACGTACACACGACCAAATATTACACACAACGTACACACGACCAAATATTACACACAACGTATACACGACTAAATATTACACACAACGTATACACGACTAAATATTACACACAACGTACACACGACCAAATATTACACACAACGTATACACGACCAAATATTACACACAACGTACACACGACCAAATATTACACACAACGTACACACAACGTACACACAACGTACACACAACCAAATATTACACACAACGTATACACGACCAGATATTACACACAACGTACACACAACGTACACACAACCAAATATTACACACAACGTATACATGACGAAATATTACACACAACGTACACACAACCAAATATTACACACAATGTACACACAACGTACACACAACCAAATATTACACACAATGTATACACGACCAAATATTACACACAACGTATACACGACCAGATATTACACACAACATACACATGACCAAATATTACACAATGTACACACAACGTACACACAACATACATGCAACATACACACGACCAAATATTACACACAACGTACACACAATGTACACACAACCAAATATTACACACAATGTATACACGACCAGATATTGCACACAACGTACACACAACGTACACACAACATACACATGACCAAATATTACACAAAACGTACACACAATATATACATGACCAAATCATTTTCTCTCTCACACACACACACACACACACACGGTAAATGCAGCAGTAGCTCTAGATGTACTTAAAGGACCATACTGGTGGTTTTGCATGTTTTGTGACTGAAACCATTTTCTAAAACATTCTACTTTAGCGGTAAATACTAGAATTGTTTTTCCTACCTTCCAGACAGATTTTGGTTTCAGTTCATTCCAGAACATGAAAATCAGCTTTACAGGCGTGACACGTGCTGAGAGAGACAGCGTCTGTTCAGTAACTTTACCTGCAGCGACATGGAGTGACATCATCAGTCCTTTAAGGTGAGAGCGTCACCTGAACGTCTGGGGATTTTAAATTATAACAGGAAAACTCAAATACAGTAGTATGCTTTGGAAACTGGTTGTCAGTAATGTAACACGTATGTGGGTTGTGTTTATTGGGCTCAAACATGCAAAGTCGCCGGTATGGTCCTTTAAAGCCGTGCTTTAAAATCATTTTTAAAACAGTTGACGTGATTTGCTGAAACAGGTGATGAAGACGTTCTGCCATCAAAACCTTCATGAAGCTTCTTCATACGTCGCGTGTTCGTGTGTCCAGCATGACCCGGCACATGGAGATCAGAGGCTGGCTGTTGTCATGGAAACGGTGTTTGAAATCTGTTGGGTTTTTACCTCCGACCTGAACTGGACTGTTTCAACAGAAAAGAAAACATTAAGGAGAGGAGGAGGAGGAGGAGGAGGAGAGGTGAGAAGAAGAGAGAGGAGAGGAGAGGAGGAGGAGATGAGAGGAGAGGAGGAGGAGGAGA
>VXCM01007257.1:7247-17247 GCA_014773175.1 Lucifuga dentata
TGTGTGTGTGTGTGTGTGTGTGTGTGTGTGTGTGTGTAGTAAAGGTGTGTGACGGCTGATAGCTCTAACCTCCACAGGATTCCCTGCTGAAGGCCACAGACTGAAGTAGAAATCACATTAGAACTGATTCCACTGTGGATCTGTTCGTCATGTGGATCCACTTTGCTTCTGTTCATGTCTAGTTACTGTTGGAAGCCAAGATTGCAGTCAAGGTTAAAGGACCATTCCATCCATTTTGCATGTTTGGGCCTAATATATTCAATTTTCATACATGTAACTTTACTGACAATCATTTCCCAAAGCATACTACTGGAACGGTGAATTAAAAATGTTTTTCCTACCTTCCAGACCTCCATTGGTTTCAGTTCATTCTGCTATTAAAATCAACTTGTTGATACTGTAAACGTTCTTGGGATAGGTAATCCATCATCACCAACAAGACGTGTATTCAGGTTTTTTTAGAAGTTATGTAATTTTAGTGTTTAAGCTCAATAAAAAGCGTGGAGTGAATGTATGCCTCCACCGGGGAATATAGTCCCAAAAGAAGACCTGCGTTTATGGAAAAATTTAAAGGACCGTGACTTCATAAGGCTGTGTAACTATTAGCAGGAGAAACATGGATTTTTAAGGTGGGTGTATCACTTGAATATTTGATTTTGAAAGATTAAGAGATTTAGCAAACTATCAGGAAAGCTGAAACATAACATGTATGAAAATTGAATCTTTTAGACTCAAATATGCAAAATGGATGGTATGGTCCTTTAAAACATAACACAAAACTCACTAAACATAAAGTTTATAGTTAAAAAAATAAATCCATACTTTTATTTGCAGCACACTGAAAGAAGCAGAACAAAATGCCACAACACACAGCGGCTGCATGTGATACCAGGACGCAAAAACGACAAGAGAAACGAGAGGAGTGTTGATTGATGTTGGGCAAATCGTCCCAGCCGTCTGGTTCTGGTTAGAGATGTCGCGTGATCACCTGTGTGTGAAATGGTCAGACGTGTGCACGGGGGTGACAGTCATGTCCATCCCGGCCTGCCGCATGTTTTATTAACGACAACGTTTCCTCTTCATGCAGGAATAAAAGCTTTCTGTGATGCCAGGGAGACATTTCTTGTAGCTGATTAGCTGGTAGCATGACGTGTGACGTGTGAGCTCATTTCTCTGCTCGTTTCCAGCGTTTCTTCCTGCAGCAGCCCCGGTTTGACTCCGCCCTCTAGGAATGAAGCAGTATTTTCCATAGCAGGACAATGAGTGTGAACCGTGCAGCGGAATGCTGGTATCAGCTGGACGGAAGAGCAGGAAGAGCTGGCCAAACAATGCTGTGTGTGTGTGTGTGTGTGTGTGTGTGTGTGTGTGTGTTTCCATGTTTAGTAGTAACAGTAGAGAGTTTGAGTTCTTTTTTTTCCCTGCAAGGGCCATTGTCTGCAAACTGCAAAACCTTAGCTGCCTTTAAACAACCAACTGGTGTCACAGGGGTCAAAGGTTAAACATCATCCATCAATGTTTTTGTTGTTATTTTCAACAAAATGTGCTATGAGCACCATAGCTGGACATTTCAGCTCAGGTCTAAAAATGTATTCAAATGATTCCTCCGGTGGCCAGTCTTACAGGTAAATCCTATTCAAAGTGTGTGTGTGTGTGTGTGTGTGTGTTCATGCGTGTGTGTGTAAGTGTGTGTTTTGGGTGTTGTCAGCAGCCACTATATTAGTTATACCAGCCCTTTCCATCCGTGTCGCGCTTTGTTCTCCTTACAGAAAGCCTCTGATCCTTGAATTCACATTTAACCTTTGACCCCCAGCTAGCTCAAGTTTAAAGGACTTCAAACAAAACGAGGCCAAACAGCTTTGTTGCCGTGTAGCAACAGAACGGCTGAAAGGTGTGACCCTTCATGCTGCTGTCGTGCTCAGTCGTGCACAAACATCACTAAATGAGCTCACCTCATAGCTTCACACGTGTCGTTAACATGTTCGCTAGGATCTGTGCTGAGTCCTGAGTTTCTAGAAAGTAAACCAAAGCATACTACTGGAATGGTGAATTAAAAATGTTTTTCCTACCTTCCAGACCTCCATTGGTTTCAGTTCATTCTGCTATTAAAATCAATCATACAGTTTTATCCTCTGGGAAATGATTGTTAATGTAACGTATGAAAATTGAATATATTAGGCGCAAACACGCAAAACAGAAGGTATGGACCTTTAACCATTGTTTGGAACCTTCGTCCGAAAGGGACGTGAAATCTGCGTTTAACAGCGTTTGCGAGCGTTATCAAAACAGATTCAGAGCTAAACGAGCAGCATCTCAGCTCAACTCCAAAAACACCAGAAATCTCACATTAACAGTCAAAAAACATCTACTTTTGAGGAGTTTATTTGCAAAAAGGGGGGGGGNGGAAATTAAATTGTTTTATATTGCATTCATGGTAATATCCATTTATGTGATGTGAGGTTAAAATGTTCAAATCAAATACATCAACAAAACAGTTTGAGTGATGTTACCGATAGGAAATCCATTGTAAATGTATAAATGTTGAAGCTCATCTGTTTTTGTCAGACTGGATGACGTTCTGATCACGTGCATGCATGCATTTTTTCCTTTTCTGGATAATATTTGTGGATACGGATCAGATGTTAATGCCAGGTGTAAAGGTTTGGATTGAGCCAATCAGAGCTGGTTTGTTGGTGGCTGAATGTGTCGGTGCTGCGCGGGGAAGGTGAAGGTTAAATCCGTGTTACCTGGTTTCTGGGTGGAGCTGTGGAGGCAGCAGCAGGTATGGATGGAACGTTTTGTTGTTTTGTTGAACAGGTCAAACAACATTCCCATCGTAACCAAAGGAGTTCTTTCCGCTTCAGGAAACGCTGATTCACTTGCTGGACTCATTAAACTCTTCATTATTGTGCACATTTCATTACCGGTTGGAAAGCTGATCACAGCTCCTGATCCCTGCACATCCTTCTTCTTCATGATGTCTGGGTGAGCAGACCAGACATCTGACTTCATCCCAGCTTTCACCCACAGCCCCGGACATTCTCAGAGACAGAGTCTGTCCAATTCATCTGCTGGGAGACAGAGTTTGACCCTCAGAGCTCCTCTTCCTCCCACCCACAGGAGAAACTCATTGGTTCATTGTGTTCGCCCGTATTACACGCTTATTTTTATGCTTATAACTCTTCATATACATATCACAGAAACATAGCAAGGCCCATACACTTAAATAAGACAGTTGTACCATTAGACTTAAAATCTTGAATCACAAAATGTATTAAACAAAATGAAAATACAAGTCAAAAAAATCCAATTTAAAAAAAAAAAAACGAACATGAAATATTTTAATTTTACATTAATGCCCTTCGAAATGACTAATAAAACTCCTTAAAGTGCACAGTTGTGTCATCCAAAATTTCCTGTTCACACATGTACCAAAATTGAGCTTGATAGCNAAAGTGCACAGTTGTGTCATCCAAAATTTCCTGTTCACACATGTACCAAAATTGAGCTTGATAGCTAAACGTAGAGTTTTTATAAGGCATTTTCTGCACAGTAGCCCTAGGTGTCCTTAGGTGTGCCAAACCTCTCCAAAATGGCTAAAATGTGCACTGTAATATTTGAAACAAATAATGAACTTCTTTAAATGATGTTTTTAATCTCTTAACAGAAGCACAAAGACATCTGTAGACACACACATATTTAACTGAATGAAGAACAGTGCAGATATTAATGAAATAAACCATGTGATGTTCCATACCAAGCGAGCTCCGCCTCTCTCCATCTGTAAATCAGATGGAGAGAGGTGCTCGTTTTTGACCTCGACATCTGGTGCAAGGACGACAATCCTCTGGCCGATGCGCCAATGCTACATCAGCTTTAAGCTAACGTGGACAGACCAGAGGACAGAAACATGGATGACGTCATGTACCAATAACAGAGATTCCACACCTTTTGAAACTTTTCAGAAGCTTTGCTTACATTGACATCCTGCAACAAACAGGAGAGGAGACAACTGTGGGATTTCCTGCATGGATTCCTTTCAAGTTTGAGAATCAAATTTGGAATCTTTCAGAGTATTTTAACTAAAAATAAACTGATCCAGACTGAGACTCATCTGAAGGCAAAGCTCTCAATTTACCAGTCGATCTACGTTCCAGTGCTCACCTGTGGTCACGAGCTTTGGGTCGCGACCAAAAGAATGAGCAGGAATACAAGCTCCTGAAATGAATTTTCTTAGAAGGGTGTCTGAGCTCATCGGTAGGGATACGGTGAGGAGGACAGACATCAGGACAGGCTCAAAGCAGAACCACTGCTCCTTCATCCTGAAAGGAGCCAGTTGAGGTGTTTAGGGAATCTGATCATCCTGATCAGGATGATTAGCCTGATGAGGATGATTTGGATGGTCAGGATTCCTTATGGACTCCTCCCTTTGGTGGTTTTCTAGGCACATCCAATGTGGGGCGGACCCAGAACACGCTGGA
The DNA here is from genome assembly GCA_014773175.1 of Lucifuga dentata. Taxonomy (NCBI): domain Eukaryota; kingdom Metazoa; phylum Chordata; class Actinopteri; order Ophidiiformes; family Bythitidae; genus Lucifuga; species Lucifuga dentata. The sequence goes on from VXCM01007257.1 coordinate 11,726, forward strand.
GGGATTACATATCCCATCTGGCCTGGGAACACCTTGGAATCCCCCAGGAGGAGCTGCAGGATGAGGCTGCGGAGAGGAGCATCTGGACACTTCACTTGGCCCACTGTCACCGCGACCCGATCCTCCACAAGTGGAAGAAAATAGATGGATAAATCAGTTCAGAACCAAAAAGTTGGCTCCCACTCAGACCTGAAATATGAACTATGACACCATATGTGGGATGATTCTATCCACGAAAGTGAAAAACTAAAGCAAACAAAACAAATCTGTTGGTGACACTATGGTTCCACGACAAACTGGTGAAAAATGCAGGTTGCTTCACTAGACTTGGTTCTGAGGATGCCAAACAGAACCGGATTGAGAACCACTGGTGAAAAAGCACTAAATGAAAATCAGTTTGGGAATCAAACATCATCCTCGAAACATGTCAGCAAAAGTCAAGAATTCAAAATGAGCTTCTTCTTATGGAGTACATCAGGAAAGAATGTTTTGCAGACGGGATTAGGAGGCAGCGAGGTTAACCAGCCAAGTCACAAAAACGCCTTTGTTCCTGCTGAAGCTGAATCTCTGCCATGAGCAAGAGTCTCCATTCCTGCTACCTGGCACAGGGTTCAGAGACAGTTTTATGTGTGTGTGTGTGCATGTGTGCATGCATCCATAGCAACCCACACGAGTGTTGATGTTGCAGGTATGAGATAATGCGTTCATGCTGTTGTTTGGCCTGTAGTCACATTCCGTAGCAGGTGTGGCCGTGCTGCGTTGTAAGGCGTGTCTGCTGTCACTGCAGCTTCCTAACCTGCAGCAGATGGGTTCAGCATCGGTATGTGAAGCATGACAGATGAAGCTTTAGCCACATTGTTGTCGGGGGCGGGGCCGTGCCTTTGTTCAGACCTTGAGGTAAATATTGATGTTTGCATGTTTCTCGCCTCCTCAGAATGGTTTGAGTTTGAGCTGTCGCTCAACTACTTAAAGGACCATACTGGTGATTGTGCATGTTTGAGCCCAATATGTACAATCCATACACACTTTACAGTACTGACAACTGTTTTCCAAAATATGCTACTTTAGAGGAATATTTCAGAATCCTTCCAGGCTGGTTTCAGTTCCATGTGCTTAAAAAAATCAACTTGTTGAGACTTGAAACATGCTTCAGTTAAATAGTCCATCACAGTGAACAACATGTCTGTTAGGTTTTTTTTTTTTTTTTTTTTTTTTTTGCCAAAGTAACTTTATTTAAATGATTCAACACTGAGCTTGAGAAAATCTCAGGGAAACTAAAATAGGTTTAATGTTTCGGAAATTGGTTTTCAGTAATGTGACATGTATGCAGGTTGTATATATCGGGCTCAAACATGCACAATCACTGGTATGGCCCTTTAAGGCTCCTGCAGACGATATGATTTTGATGTTGTAGAGAAGAAGTTAACAACTATGAGAGAATTGTGTTGAAATCTTTGGCTGTATAACGTGGCCCTAGATCAGAGAATGAGACATATCCAGCGACTGCCAATTTAGCATTCTGCTAATTTAGCATTCTGCCAATTTAGCATTCTGCTAGTTTAGCATTCTGCCAATTTAGCACTCTTGGAACCAAAGGCAGTGTCAGTCAGTGTCAGATATTTAGGACCCAAATCTTAGATTTAACGATGGCTATGTCCCACGTCCATAAAGAATGGAATCCACAGAACAGGTGGATGAGTAGCAGATGATACCAACAAAAAAAGCAACATAAAATAAAAATAAAATTGTTTAATGCAATCAAACTTTTTCAAAAAGACAAAAGAGTAAAATATTCAGTTTGCCCTCTGAAGTCCAGATGAAACGAATAAATTAACAGGAATCAGTAGTTGCTAAAAAGCAAAGAAGTGAAGTCATCGGCTGCGAGTTCTGCTGGGTGTGGATCTCATTCCACTCTCACATCAGCATGGGCGTAGTGAACAGAGACAATAAGCTGCGGCGTGAAGACGGCAGATCAAACATGGAGCCAGCAGAGGCCGACCTGAGCGGATGACACAGATTTTAACAGGAAGACATTTGCAGAACAAAGTTATTTTAAAGGACATGTTCTCTTGGTCCTTCAACTTTCCCAGATAATAATAAAAGATTTTACACTGACAATACATTGCTTGATCATGTAACAGGAAGTGTTTTTTACCTGGAACAGCAGAGTGGTCTCACCTGCTCAGTCTGTAACTTTGATAAAGAGCAAAACATCCTCACAGTGGATTTTAATGTTCCTACTGGACGATTCCTAATTACTGTATTTTTTTTTTTAACATTGTGTCAAAATTTCCCTTTAAGCAATACTTTACTCCATGAAAAGCCTTTAAAACTAATAGCTGGTTTTGACTAAACTTTCCATTTTAAGCTCACTTAATCTTATGCCTAATCAATATTTCTAAAACTATTAACCATTATTGCCACAAAATTAATTTATATTAATGGATGAACCCTGAAGTTTTAAATCATTTTAGGGTGTAAAACTGCTTTAGCCTAAATCATGATAATGCGTCTCATCTCTACAACGGCTTATCAGGGCCATGCTAAACAAAATAAAATAAAATAAAAAATAAAGATATGAGATTAATCTCATATCCTTATGTTTATTTATTTATTTATTTAGTTTAGCACATCTCTGCTCCTGTAGTTTGTCGTTTTATTCCCACCTGGAAGATGATGTTTTCTCCTGTTTGTTGTCTGTCATCAGGATTCTCAAAAAGTAGACAATTTTTCAGAATTTTTTTGCAGATACTGGAGGGGGAATTTGGGTCAGAGATTTTGAGGCAGATCTGTCTACAGACTTTTATTTTCACTTCCTTTACCATTAAATACAATACAATAAAAAACACAATATCTTTTATTTTTTTAATTAATATTATTCGTTGATAACATAAGACACCAATTAGGCATGTGTACCCTGAGATGGACTATCAATAGGTGAAATTTAATTCAGATCCACATCTGATCCTGATCTGACAGATTAAAATATATGCTGGGACAGGAAGTCGCATTATGACATCATCGTATTTAACAAATAAGCGTAGAAACATGCAGTTACCAGTGAAGATGATGCTGATTCAGCAGAATAAACAGTTCTGACCCTGTTTTAACAGTTGTGGATATCGATGCAGAGGAAGATGATGTCCATGACACCACTGTACATTAGTAAATATTAAATTATTTTGGGAGAAAAAACAAATCAGAGGAATGTTTGTCTGGTGGAGGTGTGAGCTCTGAGTGATATTCTATTTTGCCAGTCAGATTTTTTTTATGTTGAAAGTGATGAATCAGACTTGAGCAGCAAAGTGAAAGTTGAGCTCCAGTCTGGGCTCAGAAACAGCAGCTGGCCTGTCTAACAATACAACCACAATACAACCATACAACCACAATACAACCATACAACCTCAGTACAACCACAATACAACCATACAACCACAATGAAACTGTAATACAACCATACAACCTCAATACAACCATACAAACTCAATACAAACACAATACAACCATACAACCACAATACAATCATACAACCTCAATACAACTACAATACAACCATACAACCTCAATACAACCACAATACAACCATAAAACATCATTACAACCACAATACAACCATACAACCACAATAAAACTGCAATACAACCATACAACCTCAATACAACCATACAACCACAATAAAACTGCAATACAACCATACAACCTCAATACAACCACAATACAACCATACAACCTCAATACAACCACAATACAAACATACAACCACAATACAACCATAATAAAACCATACAACATCAATACAACTATACAATGTCGATAAAACCACAATACAACCACAATACAGCCATACAACCTCAATACAACCAAAATAAAACCATACAACCTCAATACAACCACAATACAACCATACAACCGCAATACAACCATACAACCTCAATACAGCAATACAACCTCAATACAACCACAACACAACCATACAACCACAATACAAACATAGAACCTCAATAGAACCATACAACCTCAATACAATCACAACACAACCATACAACCACAATACAACCATACAACCATAATACAACCACAATACAAACATACAAACACAATACAACCACAATAAAACCATACAACATCAATACAACTATACAATGTTGATAAAACCACAATACAACCACAATACAGCCATACAACCTCAATACAACCAAAATAAAACCATACAACCTCAATACAACCACAATACAACCATACAACCGCAATACAACCATACAACCTCAATACAGCAATACAACCTCAATACAACCACAACACAACCATACAACCTCAATACAACCACAATACAACCATACAACCTCAATACAACCACAATACAACCATACAACATCATTACAGCCACAATACATCCATACAACCACAATAAAACTGCAATACAACCATACAACCTCAATACAACCATACAAACTCAATACAACCTCAATACAACCATACAATCTCAATACAACCACAATACAAACATACAGCCACAATACAACCACAATAAAACCATACAACATCAATGCAAATATACAATGTCAATACAACCACAATACAACCACAATACAGTCATACACCCTCAATACAACCACAATACAACCACAATACAAACATACAACCTCAATACAACGATACAACGTCAATCCAACCATACAACCACAATACAGCCATACAGCCTCAATACAACCACAATACAACCATACAACCTCAATACAACCACAATACAAACATAAACCACAGTAAACCATACAACCTCGATTCAACCATACAACTTCAATACATCCACAGTACAACCACATTACAGCCATACAAACTCAATACAACCATACAAGCTCAATATAACCACAATACAACCATACAACATCAATACAACCACAATACAACCATACAACCTCAATACTACCACACAACCTTAATACTACCACAATACAACCACAATACAACCATACAACCTCAGTACAACCACAATACAACCATACAACCTCAATACAACCACAATACAACCACATAACCACAATACAACCATACAACCTCAATACAACCACAATACTACCATATAACCTCATTACAACCACAATACAACCATACAACCACAGCACAACCATACACCTTGATACAACCACAATACAACCATACAACCACAATACAATCTCAATACAACCACGATACAACCATACAACCTCAACACAACCTCAATACAACCATACAACCTCAATACAATCACAATACAACCATACAACCTTAATACAACCACAATACAACCATACAACCTCAATACAACCACAACATAACCACAGTGCAATAATACAACAACAATACAGCTTTAGTACAACCATACAATGTAAGACATTACAAGTTTCTGCTGCTGCTCTATTGACAGAGACCAGTTACAAAGCAACATCTTTGTATTTGCAGGAGAATCAGTCATTCTCATCTGCTAATCAATCATCATCAATCATCTGCTGCAGCGATTAAAGTGTGTGTGTGTGTGTGTGTGT